>JARVLU010001586.1:19821034-19839641 GCA_031762415.1 Simpsonichthys santanae
TTAATTTTTTTGTTTTTTTTTTTTTTTTTTTTTTTTTTTTTTTTTTTTTTTTTTTTTTTTTTTTTTTTTTTTTTAATATGTGCTCTATGACATCACCCTACTTTTGCAGTAGAAATTTCTACTCTTCTGAATTTACCTCACAGTTGCATCCAGTTCAAAGACACTTCTTCTCTGTAAAATCTATTTGATTTGACTTGTCTCTAATGTGTAACGTGCACCAAAAGCTCTGTTGTTGTTGTTTTTCTTCTCCTCAGCTGCGTGATTCAACAGAGAAGTACGAGGAGTTTTACCGGCAGCGTCTTCGCGTGCAGCAGCACCTGGAGCAGAAGCAGCAGCAGAGGCAAATGTACCAGCAGATGCTGCTGGAGGGAGGGGTCCAGCAGGAGCCCCCGCCCAACGAAATGCAGAACAGCCTCACGGAGACATTCCTCAACAGGTACAGACGCCGCAAATATTTTACTAAATGCAACTTTTGAGAGGGGCATCAAGACATCTGGTAAAATTAAAGAAACAGCGTGTACCCTACCGTTATCCAAGGAGGGCGCCCCGCTCTGTCAACAGAAGAAAGTCCCATGCTGAAATGTCCTTCACTCCAAACCCCACCCCCCAAGTGACCTAGGGGAAACACTGAGAAAATATATACTGTACAGTATACTGTACTGTATATATTTTTTAATTCCAGTAATTCCAGCGTGTCCTGTAACAATGGAGGAGCAGCTGTCAGAAAAGGTGAAGTTGATATGTTAAAGCTCTAAAAATGATGGGTCCCATGTGGCGGTCCCTCACACTGGGCAGCCCCCTCCAGCCTGCACAGCACCATCTGCTCTGATCAGCTGCACCACATGGGACCATCACCTCATTACGGTTCCGCTCGATATTTAACCTGGGTCCAAATAAACAACTATAATCTTACACGTTTAACGTCATTTCAACAGAATTAACTGGAAGACGGGAAACGATAAAACTACGAACATTAACTCTTTCATCAATACAAAAGCTCTTTATCCTTTGTCGCTTTCTTTCACAATATTCAGAAGTGTTGCTGCTGTGCATAATGACCTTTACTTCACTTTGCTTTTGTCTTCTTTGTGGCTTTAATCAGATTAAACTACCCTTTCAGCTCATAAACAGCTTGTAGGCAAAAGTTCTTAAGTCATCTAATGAGAATTTTTAAAAATGGACTGTAATAAAGATTGAAAGACAAATGCTCCTTTTGAGCTGAGCCTTTATGAATATTTATTTTCACAGGTCCATTCAGAAGCTGGAGGAGCTCAACGTGGGGATGGAGAATTTAGGAGAGGAGGTGAAGTCGCTCACCCAGCAGTGTAATGGCAACGGGAACACACCCACCGCTGAGGACAACAATAACCCTCCATCTGTGACGCCAGAGCAGAGCAGGAGCCGAGGGGGAGGGGTGGTCAGCAGCACCCCTCAGCGCTCCGTAGGGGCCCACACGGTCCCGCCTCCTAACGAATCCCCTGTCATCTCCAGGTTAGTGACGTTTCTTTTCTCTCGCCTCACAGTGTTGTTGAAATAAGCTGACTGGTTCTGTTTGTTCACAGTGGTCAGAAACCAGCAGGAGGGTCTCAGAGTGACTCTCCTGGGTCTTTATCCAGAAGTCATGAGGTACAGAGCCACAAACAATAAAACCAGTCCAGAAACGCACACAGTTACCTAACCTGTTAAAGAAACTGTATGTTTCAGGAACAATGAGCATCTAGCACTCCCAATGTGTTTAACGTGAAAATCAAGGCGTGTTAATGCATTTGTCTTTCAGGGTGCAAAACCCAAAGGCCTGTTTGTAGCCGTGCACACTTTAGAAGACACTCAGGCGGTCCGAGCCGTGGCCTTTCACCCATCTGGAGCTCTGTACGCCGTGGGGTCCAACTCCAAAACACTTCGCGTGTGTGCATATCCAGAAAAACTGGACCCAAGGTAACGCACTTCATTAAATACCAAACACCAACCTCATTCATAAACTGTTAGAAAAGATTAATGAATAGTTGGCAGAAATATTAGTTTGGGTCTCCTTCAGGGGGTGGTCCAGAGCTTATTAGGAGACATTCAGTGTTATGAAGTAAATGTATTTTTAATTATATTACTACATTATAATATTTGTTATCAGTTGGATAGTATGTTTAATGGTCTAAATATAACAGGGTGAAAGAAATAGTTCTTGGATAACTGACAGTTTTGCTGCTGGTCATGGTCCACGAGAGTCCTCCCCTGGGTCCTCTGTTAAAAACCAGGGGTGAAGTTCCTTGTTGTCCCAAGTAAAAACCAAAAAAATTACCTTAGCAAATGTGTTTGGACATCACTTTTTATTTGATGCATGTTTCTGATCTGAATTTTCTTATTTTAGCTCCTTATTTGTGTTTTTCTTTCTGCAGTTTTTTGTTGTTGTTGTTGCCTTTTTTTATTTATCTAAATAATGTACACAAAACGATGGGTTAAGCAGAAAGTCTGCATTTAAAGTACAAAAATAAATAAATGGGTGAAATGCAGACTGAGACTTTTTCCAGAACCCCTCTGAGAATAATTGTATTATTTTTTATTTTCATTTTCCATCAGTGCTGCACGTCTATTTCAGTTTCTTTTCTTTTTTAATTTGACATTCTCCTGTTTTTAATCGGACTGTCTTGCAGCAGCATCCTTTGCTGCTCTTCTGGAGAACTGGCGCCATCCAGTGCTTATTTTGACAAACCAAAACGCCTGACGTTTTGTTTATCTTCATGTTTAAAATGCTTAATTTGAATTTAGGGGAATGAATGTGATCGTGCAGACTTGGAGCAGAACTAGGCAACTTATTCAGCTGATTTCTTAAAGCGTGTCATTAAAACTGTCTGGAGCCTGAAACGGTTGTGTTGAAAGCATGTTTCCACCCTCTAGTTCTTCAAGTCCCACAAAGCAGCCGGTTGTTCGCTTCAAGAGGAACAAACACCACAAAGGCTCCATCTACTGTGCAGCCTGGAGCCACTGTGGGCAGCTGCTGGCTACAGGCTCCAACGACAAATACGTCAAAGTCCTGCCTTTCAGTGCGGAGACGTGCAATGCCACAGGTGAGAGTTCTGCACAGCATTAAACAATAAGTTTGTTGGTGTCAGTTCTTATGCGTGTGTGTGCTTTCAGGGCCAGACCTGGAGTTTAGCATGCACGATGGCACCATCAGAGACCTGGCCTTCATGGAGGGTCCAGAAAGTGGAGGAGCTATTTTGATCAGCGCTGGAGCAGGAGACTGTAACATCTACACCACCGACTGCCAGAGGGGACAAGGACTGCACGCGCTCAGTGGACACACGGGTACACACACTGCTTCAGCCATGTCCATTTGAGCCCTACGTTTAGAGCCAGAGAGGAACTGATGTTGGTTCTGTGCAGGTCACATTCTGTCTCTGTACACGTGGGGAGGCTGGATGATCGCCTCCGGGTCTCAGGATAAAACCGTGCGGTTCTGGGATCTCAGAGTGCCGAGCTGCGTGAGAGTAGTGGGAACTGCTTTCCATGGTTCAGGTACAGCTCGTGTGTGTGCGCGTGTACTTGTTAAGTTTTTACCTCCTAATCTGTCTGAATAAATGTATAAATATTCCACTGGGTGTTTGTGTTCTCCAGTTTAAAATAACTTCTGTGTATTAATCATGTGCAGTGACTTATACAGCTGCGCCCCTCTTCTTTACTGAGCAGGCAGTCCTGTGGCGTCTGTAGCTGTCGATCCTAGTGGCCGTCTCCTAGCAACAGGACAGGAAGACAGCGCATGCATGCTGTATGACATCAGAGGAGGACGGATCGTCCAGGTGTATCGGCCGCACACCAGCGATGTTCGGTCCGTTCGCTTCTCCCCCGGAGCACACTACCTGCTCACTGGCTCATACGACACTAAAGTCATGGTCACCAACCTTCAAGGTACGTCAGGAGGTCCAGTATGGACAGCAGCCTCCACTGTGTTGTGGGTTAAAGGTGTGAATGTTTAAAAAGCATTCACGCTATTGTGATCCAGTTTTCTTCTGTACGTTTTTCAGCACAATCCTCGTTTTGCAGTTTTCAAGCTATTGCAACAATTCAAACATCAAAACATTCAGCTCTTTCAAGGCAATCCTGCTATGAGTTTTGATATCGGTGCAACTTTAGCTTTTTGAAATACAGTATTTAGCCTTTTCTGCCTTTTTTTTCTCATAGGAAATGAATTGAGCTCATTTTACATCCTTCAGATCTTTATATCTGTTTACAACCTTTTACTGCTCCTGACACATTTTGTTCTGTTTTAGCTTCCTTGTGCAAATTAAAACATTTTTTAGTGAATTTCAACTAATTTCAGCTATTTTTCATCTGTTTTGTGCTCTTCAGTTTTTCTGCTAACTACAAACGTTTTGTGCTTCTTCAAACTTCTTTCTGCTAATTTCAGCATGTTATGCTCCTTTCAGCTTATTTTTGAAAGTTTCAACTTTTTTCTACTACTTCAGCTACAGCTGTTTATACTCACTTGAACCTTTTCAGCTAATTCCACTTTTTTTGCACTCATTTCAACGTTTTTCAGCCTAATTCAACAAAAATGTGCTCTCTCCACTTCCTTCTTGTAATGTCAGTTTCTTTTTGCCTTTTTAAGCTACTTTTCAGCAGTTTTTTGTTTGTTTATTGTTTTGTTGCTAATTTCAGATAATTTCCACTTTTTTGTGCTCATTTTTGTTTCTTTCAGCCTAACTGGGTACATGAGTTCTTTCTGCTTTTTATGCTAATTTGAGCTTTTCTACATTTTCAAATAGCTTTTTAGCAAATTTTATATGTTTTCATATAAATTCAAGTTTGTCTTGGTAATTGTTGCTACTTTCAACTTAATTAACTTCTTTAAGCTAATTTCAACTTATTGTGCTCCTTTCAGCTATTATTTAGCTATTTTCATGTTAATTTTAGCTTTTTCAGCTAATTCCACATTTTTTTAACCTCATTTCAGCTCTTTCTACCTCTGCTATTTTAAGCTTCTTTACATTTGCAGCTACTTTTCATCTTTTTGTGTGTGTGCTAATTTCAGCTTTTTTGTGCTAATTTCCTAATTTTTGTGCTCATTTGTTCTTATTCAAACCTAATTCAGCAAATATGTTATTTCTGTTCTGCTAATGTAGCCTTGTTCTTGTATTTCAGCGATATTTCAACATGTTTTTAGCTAATTTTAGCAGTTTTTCAGCAAATTCTGCAATAAGCATTCACACTGCATTTTAGCAGGAAATGCAATTTCTCTAGTTTAAGTACCGATGCCTCTGATGTAAAATAGGATAAATTGTGTTTTAAGGGTGAAATATAAACAAAATATTACCAAAAAAAAAAAAAAAACTACTGACACTCTCCTGTGTTCGTAGGTGACCTGACCAAGCAGTTGCCTCTGACTGTGGTGGGAGAACACGGCGACAAGGTGATCCAGTGTCGATGGCACACACAGGACCTGTCCTTCCTCTCTTCTTCTGCTGACCGCACTGTCACATTATGGACACACAACCCCTAACACTGACAATGAAGCCATTGATATAATCAGAAAGACTTGCACATTCTCCTAAAACTATCCTTTTCCATTAAGTCCAGTCTTAACCCTCCATCGTATTTAAACACAAACAGGTGAATGAGCCTTTCCCTCCTGTAGGAGCAAGTGGAAGACATCAAAAGCACATGTTGCATGTTCCCATCACACTAATTGTTATAGAGGTGTAAAACTAATTGTACTTGACTTTTATTTAAATTCTATATCCATGTTTTCCCCCCAACACACACCAGTTTCCTTCTGCATGTCCATTGGTTGTGAACTTGTGGCTGTTTAACAGGGCAGGAGGTGTTTGCTCAGGATGGTGCCTTCCTTACAGTTTCCCTTCACTAAAATGATCTTGGTCATTTTTCTTCAGACTTTAAATTGTTTTAAAGCAAGTGTACATTCCCTGTTAGTATCATTTTCCAACAACTGCTGTAACGCTGCTATTGTTTTATGTCAGACATAATCTGCCAGTGTGTCAGCTGTGACTCGTCTGTTACTGTAACCAGAGCGTCGCTACAACTCCGAATGTGTAAATTAGCAGGTGAGCTTGTTTTAAATATTAAATCAGTGTTTGTTTTTTTTCAGCTGGTGCTGTTAGTGGTTTGCTTGCAATTGAGGAACTTTGTTATTCAAGCATCAAAGGGAAGTCCAGCATGTAAACTGTGGTTGAATATCTTGACATTTATTTGAGACTTTTCCGTGGCCAGAAGCTTTGGTGTGTCTGCTGCTGCTGCGGCAGAACAGTAGGTGTCAGTCTTTGCAGACTCGAGGTCTGTGTGTGCACATTGACGTTCAAATGGAAGCGCAGGAATATTTATTTGGAAAATTGTATTTGAGGTACAGTATGTGCATTCTTTATATTTTCTCCATGTACATTTTTGCGTGTTAACATTTCAAATGCAAATTTACTTAAAAGTTTTATATTGAAGTTTTAATGCTTTTGTAGTTTTGTTTTGTTTGTAGAAACGAAGCCAAATTAATACATGTATTTATTTCTGTGGTGTTAATTTAAAGTTAATGTTTTAAAAATGCTAGTGGCTCCTGTACTAATGCATTATAATTCTCATTTTTAAAAAGTGATTTTAACTTATTTGAAGCTAACTGAAGTGTTACGGTTGGTACGTTCAATAAAGTGTCTTAGTTTGGTGTTGTGATGAATACTTCAGAGCATTTAAAAAAAGTTCTAATGAAATCACTCCCAAGTTTTATTTTTGAACTCATTTGAGCAGTAAGTACAAAAAAATTGTCATACTGTACATGGGTTAAATTTGTTATTGTCTGCTTTAAACAGTTCCTCTTTTACCTCAAAAACGTCCTGATAAACACAATAGTTTGAGAAGAGCTTCACTGTGGAGGGACGGCTGTTAAAAATAGTTTTTAAAAAAAGTACAATAAATACAAACACAACTGCAGTTGTATATTAAAAACTAGACTAAATGAAATGCTTCATAGAATCATTCAAAAATGATAAAATCAAGTTTCTCTGATAGTACTGTTTGTGAAAGGAAGTCCTTGTTAGCATAATATTTTACAATAGTTTGCTGTACATACAATGCTGACAGTGCTTTGTTTCTGTCCAATAGGACAAATGTTTAGAGACACAGGACCTGTTAGTCACACTGCTGTCCACAAAGATGACAAGAAAATGAGATTTTGACCCTTTAGTGTTTAGTTCACTCTGAGTTGGAGGTGATCCTGGCTGCAGAAGGCAAAGTGACGCGTTGCTCATCCATTCGTTTGGCCTGAGAGCGCATGATGAGGCTGAAGAAGTCCTCGTCTGGTACAGTGGGTCCTCGGACGGGTGGAGGGGGAGGGGCGCAGCGCTGATCATCCAAACGAGAGCCCTGGGAGGACAACATGGAGTCTTAACGTCTAGTTCAGCTCCAGTGAATTAGTTAGTCGGTGCTTTTCAGAGCGCACCAAACTGAAATCTGATACCTGGCACTTGACGAGCATATCGAAGAAGTCATCGTCGGGCTCGGCACTGTCAGCGTTGGCCATCAGGTGGCTGAGCACGGCCTGGTTGCTGCTCTGATTGAGCCTCAGGCCAGGTAGACTTCCCCCTCCAGCCGAGGACTCGCCCAGCCTCCTCCCTGAGGCTCCAGCGACGTTGACAGACTCCGACACAGCTGTAGATCAAGAAGCAAACAGTGCACCTGATTATGAAGCATCTCTGAGGACGTCTTAAACTTTTGTTCATGGACGGTGTGGACTCACACTTTCTGATGGTTCTGGGAGGTGAACCTGGACCACTGTTTAACGATAACCTGCTGCCTCTGTCCTGTATTGAACAACGCTGGTCATCCATACGGTTGCTCTGGAAACGGCTCAGAAGGTCGAAGAAGCCGTCCTCTCCGATCATGTCAGGACTAAGCCGCTGTTAAAACAAAAAATGGTATTTGACGTTTGCAGGAGGCACGTAGTGACACCTGGTTATTAAAGTAATGTGTCCTGTCCATCATACTTTCTGTGTTCCCTGCACTGAAGTCTGACTTGTGTCCAAAGTGTTGCTGGTGTCTTGAAGGACCTTGCTGGAGCCCCCAGCTTTGTATTTCTTCCCACGCAGGCGGCTGACGAAGAACAGCTTGGAGGAGCTCTTGGCCAGGGAGGGTTTAGACTGTTTTGTCAAAATGTCACTGTTCCATTTTTGACCCTTCAAAACACAAAAGTGAACAATTTAGAAAATGATAGATGATCTCATCATTCTTCAACTGAGACTGCAGTTCTTACATTCATCTTGTCTGGTGTGAGTTGCATCAGCTCCAGGTTCTCCATGCTGTGACGTCTGCTCATTCTGGGTCTCGCTCCTACAAAACAAAAGCGTACATCGTAAACACTATGAGTAACTGAACTATGAAGATACGTTCTCTCAGCATTATGTACCATGCCGGTTGTAGTCTATCTCCTTATTTTCAGAAAGTGTGGAGTTGTTTGTGCTGTAGCTCAAGCCCAGGACAGTCTGGAGGTCAGATACATTCATACGAGCTGTCAGCTCTCCGCTCCTGTCTCCAGTCTGGAAGAAAACAGGGAAATGATCACATCAGCACTATGAAAAGGACTTGTGGATGCATGTTAGAAAGATTCTTTTAAACAAAAAAATTGCCATTTTTAACTGCTATGTTCATATTAAAGCAAGCTGCTGTTACCTCTTTGCAAATTTCCAGGTGCTTCTCAGCAAAGTGCATGGCTTGATCATGGTTCCCCAAAGCAGTGTGCGCATTTCCAAGACTCCAGCATGCACGACCCTCCCCAATCCTAGAAATAAGAAAACATACACAGAAATCTTTATTCATGTGGCACTTTCAAAGTGCAGCAGAGATCAAACGTGTTTTTTTTTTTTTTTTTTACCTGTCGTTGAGGTCTTGAGCTATGATGAGGTGTTTGAGGTGGTAGTCTATGGCTCTCTCGTAGTCTTGGAGTAATGTGTAGGTGTTGCCCAGACTGTAGCACGCCTGAGCCTCCACCGCTCGGTCCTTCAGCTGCCTCGCCAGCTGCAGCGACCTCCTGAAAAACACACAGACCAGCTTTAAAACAATCTGAGTGGCTTTTCATTTTTTTAATTTAACACTACCTGTTCAGAAATGTCAGGGAACACACACCAGAATTTATATATGAGGAAATGTTTTGTTTTTCAAAATATGCACTGAAGGCTTGAAGATCTTTATTACAAATGTTCCTTTTAAGCTTTATGAAACAACAAAGATCAATACAGTCTCCTAATGTAAACCTGCATGGCTTACTTGTAATGCTCAGCTGCTACTTCAAAGTCCCCCAAAAAGATGTAGGCGTTCCCCAAGTTGCAGTACGCTCGTCTTTCTGCCGAGCGATCGCCAAACTCTTTAGCTATCAGCAAACGCTGGAAAAGAAGCAAAAAATAATGCATGTTTACACTGAACTCTTGCTAAACGAAGGGTTGTTGAAGTTTACTCTCACCTGTTCGTGAGAAGCCACGGCTTTAGCAAAGTTTCCCAACAAGTAATGCGTGTTGCCAAGGTTTCCATAAGTTCGCCCCTGAGCAGCCCGGTCTCCAAGCTCCTTCACTATCGCCAGATTTGCCCTAATCAACCACAACAGTGCATATTTTCCAATTTAAATAGCTGATATTTGCATTACAAAAACATTATACTGTGATTCAAACATCCAGTGGTTAACTTACTCATAATACTCTGCGGCCTTCCTCAGTGCCGTCATGACCTCCACTGGAAAATCTCCAGGCTCCGCTCCACTCCAACAAATACTTTTGCCTTTGGCATGATACACATTGCCAAAGTTATAGAGCGCTCGTGCTTGCCCTACCTAATACAACCCAGGAGAAGAAATGTATTGTGGGTGAACGTGAACCGAACATTGAATGTCTGAGTAACTCTGTGTTTGACCATGTCGCCTCACCTTGTCACTAATGTCCCTCACAATATCCAAATGTCTCTGACAGCAAACCACAGCCTCGTCAAATCGCCCCAGGACCTTTAACGTGTTGCCAAGGTTTCCACTGGCTTTGGCTTCTCCAAGCAGGTCACCAATTGTCCTAAATATAGCATAATTTTAGTAATAATGAATACGGTGGTAAATTTCTAGAATGCTGTATGTGTAAAGTGTATCCAACCTGGTCAGGGTGAGATCATGTCGGTGGAACTCCAGAGCCTTGGCATAGTCGTGAAGGTGGAAGTAAGCATTGCCCAGCTGGCTGTAGATAGCACTGAGCACCTGCAGGTCCTCCGTGCCTACTTGGATGGCGGCTTCGAAGAAGGAAACGCCTGCTCGGTAGTCCCCCACCTTACAGAGCCGCTCGCCCTCCAGTGCCAGCTCTAGGCAGGATACCTCCATCCTGCAGCAGAAAAAGAGCCTGTCAAACAATTCAACTGGCTGACCGAAAACTAGCTGAACGACAGAGGATGCTCAGTATCTGGAATCCAAGAGTGCTGAAATTTAAGGTGGAAAAAACAGTGAACACAGGTCTTCTGTGGTTAGAAGTTAACACCAAATGACCAGATTCCACTTTCAGCAGGGAAATAAAACCTCTTTCAAGACTTTCATTAGGGAGTGTTTTTTTAGCTACTTCCTTCCATTTACACGAAACAATAGCTCCAACTGGGGCTTGTTTATTATGGCAGCTCTCACATCCTTTTGACATGACCCAGAAAGTAAAGTTTATTTTATAGTCAAATATCTCAAACCAGCATAACTGTCTTGTTTACAGTTATTGCTTTAAAGAAAAATAAATTCCAAATATTCTGTTACAAAAAAATGAAAATAAAAGCATGGTTTGCTGGATTATTACTACAAGCTTTTCACTTTAAAATTACACCATAGCTTGCACTCTGCTTCTCTGACAGGGTAACAGATGCAAATGACCAAACTGAATTTCTTAGCAGTGTTTGGGAATTAATTTTACAAAGTGCCGGACAATGACTGGTTGCTTATAGCCCAATGAAAGATTAAGCAGACAATTTGAGCAAAGCAAAACACACACATACAACTTTTGTTTTTCAGGAAACTGTTGCTCAGAGATTAGTTTGACGTAAAATTCTGTTCAGTTTGTTTATCACAAGTTTTCCTCCTGTACCCACCCAGTGGTTATCTACATGTCCTCAAAGACTGGAGTCCTCACACAGTAACAGCTTATGCGGACTATTGTGTACAACTGAAATGACGCAAAAGCACCAATCGCAGCAGCTTGTCTCACAGTACAGCCAGGCTATAATTTGAGAACAAACGCAAACATCATATCCTGAATAGCCAAAGCTCAGTTCAGCAATCTTAAGCCTAAAATTAGAGAACAGCTTTTGTTTACTACCAATGTAGCCTACCTGCCAGCCTTTTGTTTCCTACAACAACAACAGCAGCACGTGGAACATCTGAGTGGCATCTACTGAGGTTTCCACTGAAGAAAACTTCCAGACTGCAGTTTCTTCTGTTTCTCTGAAGCATGGACGGTAGTCTAAAACCTCAAACCTATAGAGCAGTTTTACCATAAGAACTTAACTAAAGCCTAGTTCATTTAAATCTAAAAGGTATTAAAAATAAACTACCCTCCTCTATGGGATACAAACACTACTAGCCGACTGACGTCACCGAGGTGTTTTAACATCACGCACTGGAAACCTTTCAAGGAGACGTGTGAGTTGTTGTCACAGTATTAACTTCCAATGCCTGGCAGCAGGAAAGTTGCTCCGTCAGCACTTTCTCAGCTAATATGCTTGTGTTCCCTCTTCCAATGACCTGGTCATCTGAGATTATGTATGTAGAGTATGCACTTGACGGATTATGGAGTTGGAGAACACTAAGTAGATTAGATCATCAGACATGAGCAGACTCTGCACTGTCTAATGGAATCAATTCATTGACGTTAACCAACCTGTCAGTCTGGAGAAATCCTCCCACTTCTCGCAAAGCACAAACAGCCACCGTCCCAGATGAACACACGCAAGGCCATAAACAAAGCCAGCAGGGATGAATTTTTCAGTACTTGTTTAAATATTGATGGAAGACTGGAGCAGGTCTTTCTGTGTTTGACAGGTCACACCTGCTGCAAGTGTACCTGGGTATGAAGAGGCAGCTGGTTGATGGTTTGTTTGAGAAGCACACCTGCCTTCAGACAAAGTCACAGACCACACCATGTCCAGTTCCCCGTTCTATAATCCAACTTGGGCCTCGCGTTTAATAAATTTGGCAAAAATAAAACTAACTATATTACATTACGGACATACCCCTTAATCATCAATAAATATTTTATTAATAACAACTCTTAAAACGTTACTTTTCCAACCCTGTGACTATGAGTAAAAAAAAAAAAAAGAAGTGAAATTCCTACCTGTAGCGGACATGAAAGGGCTGCTCCTCGGCTTGCATGCTAACCACTGAGCCACTTGTATCCATCGAAGTACATAATATGAGGGAAAATCCCAGTTTTGTTCCGGAAAAAATGGTTGCGTTTTAAACAAAAAAAAAAAATCACCAAAAAGAAAAATCTGAGGGTTGGTTAACGGCCAACGAAAGTGTCACCAAACGTGACAAAGTTGCTCCACGGCTAAAAATGCACCAGCAACGATAAACCCACGAGTGTTAGAACTGAAGAGTACTGAGCGCCAGTCCACACAGCTGCTTTCGTATATTGTGCATTTTGCGTCACTGCCTCTCTTGTTCGCAGCTCTCTGTGAAGAGAACACAAGATGCTGTAGGTGAAGCCTCTTTCTGGCTGCACGCTTCCATGGCAACACCAACCAAACAGCAGCGTGCACACGCAGGGCAGGCAGGAAGCAAGAAAAGGGGGTGGAGAAATAAAGGATGCGTAGCTGAGCTGTCAGTCTAAGACGGTGACTCAGTTCATCCAGACTTGGACTGCTCGTGGATTTCTATAAGGTGACAACATTAAAGTCTCAGACCTACTGTATGTGAGCAGAGAAAGCAGGTAAAGTATATGTAAAGTGTGCAAACGTAAATCCTTGGTCAAGAAATCACTGAATGGAAAGAGTGCCAAAACACCTGAGAGAGTTTTTAATTTAAGAGTGAAACCTCATGGGGGAAAAAAAGCAAAAAAAATATAAAATACAAGACTTCCACCAAAACAAAAGACAACAGACAAGTGACATGGGTAAGAGAGGGATGAAGACCCAAGCCAGACATTACCCAATTTCAACAAGGATCACATTGCCACCAAATGCACCCAATTTTAAATTATAGCCCCCTCCACACACGCACGCACACACACACACACACACACATAAAATATAGCAGACCATTCTTTGCTAAAATGGTTTAGAGCTTCATATGACACTGCATGCTGCAGAACAGTTGACTTACCTTTACATTTAAAAAGCACTTTATTAATAAATATGTAATAACTGATGTAGCATACTGCCACAGTGTATGTTTAAAAAAAAACAAAAACAAACAAATGCCTGAGAAATTGTTTCACTTCTCTGGGACTTATAATTCATATTCAGTCAAAATGCTAACTAATTTAAACGAGAGCACTACTCATATCTCGTTTCTTCAGCACTAAATCTGAAGAAATGAGTATCCCTGTTCTTTTCCCATCTCAACAATTTCCAACCTACAAATACCTGGTAGGTCACTTTAAATGATTCCTGTTATCTTTGCAGATGAACCTATGAGAAATTATGTGTTTGTTGTATAAAACCAAGAATGAAGACAAGAACAAGCTGAGCATCAAGCATGATGAACTATAAAATTACTGCAAATAAAAACTAATAATTGCTACAAGATTACGCATCTCAATGCAAAAAGGCCAGTATCTTGTTTTGGACTACAGTTCTGTTATTTCTGAATCCTTACTAGTGTGGTTTATCCGTGTTGCAGTAAAAGCACAGATTAATTTGAAAATACATAAACGCAAAATGTTTTGAGAATGAGAGTGTTTCTGTCACAGCTTACTGATGCCAGAATTAATTTAATGTTAGGATTTGAGCACAAAACTCATTATCACACTACAAACTTAATACTAAAACAGAACTGAGAAAACAGGTCTTAATTTAATTGTCAATATGCTGCCCAGTGTCTACAACTTGAGTTGCACCAATGGCAAAATCATTATTTTACCATAATTTATAAAATAATTACCACAAAAGAGACTTCAATCTTATGTTGAGGGGTAAAATAAAAACTTTGACTTTCAATCAATTACATTTTTGATAACCTTGTTATTCCTTCTGCTGTGTGATTGTTAACAGTAATGACACAATTTAATTCTCAGGGCCTTTCAGTGCATGTCCTCACACATTATTATAACCACGTGTCGTCAATAGATGCATATTTTTATACAGCCTTTTCTCTATTTGCCAACTGGGTGTGTTTCTGCCCTGCCTTCCTAACACAGCTTAAACAGTGATGCATGTTAAAAAATAAATGAATAAGGCTCTTTCAATGACAGCTACACAGAAGGTAATCATTGACTCTTTTAAAAACCGCAAAACGGACATGATTTCATCTTGTATTTGTGATAGTTGTGGTCTGTTTTCTTTGGGCTTTGATGCACTAAAATTACTACTGAACATGACTGTGAAATCTAAATATGGACACATCACTTTTACACAATGAGGCAGCAAAAGCCTGCATCAAAACAAAGGACAGAAATAACTCTGTACAGTACTTACCGGTAATTCCTACGCAAAGGAGCAGGAAATCTGAAGAGCCTGAAAGGAAAAACGTTATGATCTTGAAAAACATTGCACTTAATAAACCACTGATACCACAACAGGTTAGATATCTGTTGATGTATGTCCATGTAAGATTTTTTTATATTTCCTGGAAAGTGTTATGCAGATTTTAAATAAATTTCCTTTACTTAAATACTTAAACAGTGCAGATGTTTCCAACTTAAATTTGCTTTAAGTAACAGATACACAAAGATTAAAAAAAAAAAAAATTACCCTAAATTTGTAAACTAAACGAAACTGTTTCATTTTCAAGCTTGATGCTAATTTTCCTTCACCTTTAGTTTATTAGTAGCCTAGTGACCTAGTTGTAAACATAAATAATATACAGGTCCCCTACAGTTTAGTCTAGAGAATACAATACTGTATATGCAATAAAGTGTGACTTTCTAGAAACTTAAAATAAATGTGTTATAACGATAAATTAAGGGATAAGGAACAACATTGCAACAGTTATTTGTATTTATGAAACATGACCGAAAGTTCATTTTCTGTAAATGTTTAATTCTTTAAAAATACTCCACGAATTATTACTGTACAGCAGGGATCGACTTTTCTTTAGTTGGTTCGATTATCTGTCATTCTTGTGCCCTTTAAATTATGTCAGATCTAGTCATCTTATCATGCACCGCCTGACTAAGAAGCGGAATATAAACATCAAACTTTACTATGCGCAAAATGCTTTCAGAGGAACTGAATCCCAAATACAGTTACTTTATAAGTACAGTATCTCTGTGCAGCTAATTCTCTGCAGCCTGATTAGCTTCGTTAGCTAAGTCAACTTACGTTAAGCGATCCAGCTCGAACAATGCTTTTTCCTCTCTTTACTTTCCCACAAGATTAAAACATGATTCCATTAAATACATTGCTAATTTAACTTGTAAAAAGTGTACTGTAAAAAATATTGACTTATTATCCCTTAACATTAACAAAACTTCGAATAAACTAAAACCGCGACGAAAAAAAAGTTGAATCAGCACGAGCGTTGTGTGTTTTCGCCAAACAACCAATCAAACGTTGGCATTCAAAGATAGCCACGCCCTAAATAACAGTCATTGGCTCAATGAATTTGAACACGGAAAGATGACGTATTGTAACAATTCAGCTGTCACTGCCAGAATGAAAAAAGTTTTGACACACCTTTGACTTGAACTTGTGAGTGAGATGGCTGCTTAAAAACCGGTTTGAAAAAAGTTCAAATGTGGTTCTAAATCCGTCGCTTAATAAAACCTACTCGCTTTAGCGAGATAGCGGTAATGGTGGAGGAGGTTTCAGTACCGTTACCTAGCAACCAGACCCCGCTTGTGCTCCCTACCTGTCCTGGTCCAGACGTGCCTTTTAACTTACATAATTTATGAAGAAACTAAACCTGCCTTAGAAGCCATATGTCGAGAAAGAAAAGAGTTTCGTAGTTTGAACATAGGACTCGTGGAGCAGGTTCGTGGATCTGATGAAGCCCAAACTCAAGTCTTGACTGCTGAAGGACCAGAACCACAGTGAGTTAACAGCACACAGACAGGGAACATGTGGCTCACAGTTAAACACAGAGACTATTTTAAGAATGCACGTGCTAACGTGTACAGCAGTACTAATTATAGGCGCTTCAAAGTTTACATCATCATTTTAAGTGCATTATTTCAGGTCCACATCTCAGCAAGCTAAGCCACGTTTTCTCTAAATTTCTAAAGAAACTGTGATATGTGGATATTAAAAAGTTGTTGTCGTGCTTTTATTTTGGAATTCTGATTTTGTCAGTGTCATAGCTACATGTTTTCTGAGAAATAACCCAAACACCTTACACACTTATGTCATGCACCTCACTCTGCAGACCAGATGTTGTTCCTTGAATAATTGACAGCTCGAGACATTTTGATCCATTGTTGTCAGCTCGTATCTTGTGTTGCTAAGTGACAAACTGGTGTTGCAATCCTGTAGTGACTTGCCAAACACAGTTTACAGGGAGTGTAAGAAGATGTTTTCTCTCACAGATAAGGTGCCCATGGACGGAGATTCGGAGGAACTGAGTGATTTTCAGGGTGAAGACAGGTCTGTTGTGTTGTGGGAGAAGTGCATTCAGCAGAGCATCTTTGTGGACCTCAGTGAGGATGAAAGTCTCCACCTGAGTGATCTAGAGAGCTCAATAGCATTGCATCTCTCTCAAGCAGAGTCAGCTGCCTCGGAGGCTAGCGTTCATCTGAGTGGTAAAAACTAATATATCTTTTGTCTGCAGAATGTTATTTTGCAGTTATCTTGCTCTTCTGATTGAGCATTTGTGTATTTTGTGTAATTTAATTTGCAGGGAGTGCAGAGCTGTCAGTGCTGGAGGACACCTCCCCAGAAAGCAGCACCGTCAGCAGTAAGAATGCAGTCGAGAGCAAGACTAAGAGCAGTACAGTTTATGTGTCGGCCCAAAGACCAAACACCATGCATGACGAGCCACCAGTGAAGCAACAGGTTGAGGATCCAGGACAACACACCAGTGATGAAGATCAGGAGGACCTCCCTTATGATGGGGACCTCAAAAGCCCTTATTGCAACCACTCTATGGAAAACTCAGGAGGACACACAACTAATGGAAATCCAGATCCTCCATCTCCGCCTGAGCTGAAAGAAGATATCAAAACCAAATGTGGCAACTCTCACGAAGCTCTCAAGCCTGCGGAAATAGCTCCACCATGCCCCGTTCCTGCAGACGTTAACCACTTGTTGATGCGACACTTCTTAGAGGAGGAGCTGCTGCAGTCTGGTAGGCTGATTGAGGCGGAGACCCTGCCAGAAGTGTCCCTGCTGGAGAGTGTGGACGAGAGTGTCTTCAGCTTAGCTCAGCCACACGGGAGTTCAGCAGCTCAGAGTAACACATCTGACGGCCTCAATGAAAGGAGCAGAACTGCAGATGAAAGCTCAGAAGTAAAGACAGAAAAAGAAATGAACGGTTTTACGTCAGCTGCTTCTGACAGAAACGCACCCAGCTTAGGAAGTTCAAACCAGAGCAGTGGGGATGTCAGTGCAGATGTGGGGAACCAAGAAAAAACAGAGGACATTGATCAGGTTCAGAGAGCCCCTCTGGTGCGTGCGAGGTCCTTCAGTGAGATGAAATATGGCCAGGGTCAAGTTCATTACCCACTCCCAGACTTCTCCAAGGTTGCCCCTAAGGTGAAAATCCCCAAAACTCCAAGTGGACCCGTCAGATCTGTTCCTCAGTGCCCTAGCCCCATGCACAGAGCCCAGTCATCCCCGGGGATGTTAGAGGTGCTCAGCAGAGTCCTAGAGGATTCGATCCAGCCTCCAGAGAAGCCCTATATCTTCAAAGAGAGCGAGCAGCCTCAACCAGCTCTGGTGCATCACCTGCAGGTAAAATTCAGCACTGAATCTTCATCATGCATTACATAATGTTAAGTGTTGGTGTTCATATCATGTTACTGTAGAGACATTCTGCAGGACTAACATCTTGTTTTAGGTTGAGTACGACAGATTACTGACCAAGTACGCAGAGGCAGAGAACCTGATCGATCAAATGAGACTAGGCACCAATGTAAGATGGTTCAGCTGCAGTTCAGATCACTGAAGCAGTTTTTTTTTTAATTATTATTATTATTATTAGGCTGCAAATGAATGCATTTCCGTTTACAATTTCAGCCCTCTTCAGAAGAAACGGTTTATTCGGAGTTTAATGAAGATGAAAAAAAGGCTGAGTTGGATAAAGAAAGTCCCGTCACACACTTGGTTCCCTCGTCAGGTATGTTTCAGTGTTTCACAGTCAAATTTAGGGGGAGTGGTGGCACAGTGGTTAGACGGTGGGTTTGTGGTCGGAAGATCGCCGGTTCAAACCCCGGTACCGACAACACCATTCGCACCACTCTGGGCCCCTGAGCAAGGCCCTTAACCCCCACCATCTGCTCCCTAACAGGTCTCTCTTGAAAAT
>JARVLU010001586.1:19840417-19857870 GCA_031762415.1 Simpsonichthys santanae
CTCACAGGCCACCTCAATACTGTGAAGAAAACATGCTTTTAAACAATGTAAAAACTAGAAAGCACAGTTTCCTCAAACCAACAGGAAGAGACTCTCAGCGACGGCGAGAGGATGACCGCTGAGCTGAGAGACGTCGTCAGCCACTTCACGCAGAAGGTACAGCAAGTTTGAAAATGCTCTGATGATTTCCAAACTTTAAATCCAAATCATCGTGCACATGTTTATTAAATCGCTTATTGAGTTTTACTCTTTCAAGGTTGAAGACTTGAAATGTAATGTGAGCAGCATGGCTGTGAGCACAGCTGAACAACAAATGGTAGGAACTCCAACAAGTGGGTTCTTGATTATTATTTTTAATTACATGTATAAATGCAAAAAATAAAAAATGAAACAATAATGCAAATGCCTTTTGTAAGATGTTGAGGAGCATGATGGAGGCCCAGGACCAACTGGAGAGGAAATACATCAGTAAGAAGGAGGAGCACCGAGCCTTGGAGATGCAGAACTACATAGGCCTTTCCAGGAACACAGGAGCCTTTGACCCTAACAGGTTTGACTTTTTCTCCTGTTCAGATACAGATGATTCATCTGAGTCCTGTTTGCACCTCAGCTCAGCTGTGTTTTGTCGCATCTGCAGACTTGTAGAAGGAGACATATTCAGGATAGGGATGCACCTCGAGGACATCAAAGAGATGATTGACAAAAACATGTACGAGCAGATTTCTCCACCTCAGTCATCGTCCACTCCCACATTCACGACTCCGTTACTGCATGTGAAGCCCGCTCCGCTTTCCTTTGACACACCTTCACCTCCACAGTCCCTGTATGAGGTAACAAACACAGTTCAATAAATCAAATACCAAAACGTTCAGCTCTTTCAGGACAATCATGACTCTTGGTATTGGTGCAACTTTAGCTTTTTGAAATATTTAGCCTTTTCTTCAAATTTTTTTTTCTTATAGAAAATGAATTGAGCTCATTTCACATCCTTCAGATCTTTAGATCTGTTTACAACCTTTACTGCTCCTTTCACATTTTGTTCTGGTTCAGCTTCTTTCAGCGTCCTTGTGCAATGTTAAACTTTTTTCAGCTGCTTTCAGCTGCTTTTTCAGTTTTGTGATCCTCTCAGCTTCTTTCTACATTTTTTGCGCTTCTTCTAACTTCTTTCTGCTCATTTCAGCTTGTTATGCTCTTTTCAGCTTATTCATGCAGGTTTCAGTTTTTTTCTGTCATTTCAGCTTTTATTAGCTGTTTTATGCTAATTTGAGCCTTTTAAGGCTAATTTCACATTATTTGCACTCAAACATTTTTCAGCTCTATTCAGCAAAAATGTGCTCTCTCCACTTCATTTTGGTAATTTAAGCTTCCTTCTGCCTTTTTTTAATTTACTTTTCAGCTGTTATTGCCAATTTCAGCTTTTTTTTCTGATAATTTCCATATTCTTGCATTCATTTCTGCTTCTTTCAGCTTAATTGGGCAAACATGTTTTCTGCTTTCTTCTGCTAATTTAAGTCTGTTCTACCTTTTCAGCTAGCTTGTTAGCATTTTTAGCTAATTTCAGCTGTTTTCAGATAATTTCCACTTTTTGTGTTCATTTCTGCTTCTTTCAGCTTAATTGGGCAAAATGTTTTTCTGCTTTCTTCTGCTTATTTAAGCCTGTTCTACCTTTTCAGCTAGCTTTTTAGCATTTTTAGCTAATTTCAGCTGTTTTCAGATAAATTCACATTTTTCATGGTAATTTCTGCTACTTTCAGCCTAATTAACTTATGCAAATTTTAGCTTGTTGTGCTCCTTTCAGCTTTTTTCTGCTATAGTTTCAGCTTTTTTGGCTCTTTCAGCTACCATTTAGTTCTTTTGATGCTAATTTTAGCTTTTTTTTTTCAGTTAACTCCACTTTCTTTTTTAACTCATTTCAGTTCTTTCCACTTTCTTCTGGTAGTTGAAGCTTCTTTCTATCTTTTCAGCTATACTTTTCAGCTTTTTCTTTTAGCCGATTTTCTAATATTTGTGCTTATTTCTGCTCATTTAAACCTAATTCAGCAAATATTGTGTCTTTCTGCTTTCTTCTGCTAATTAAGGCTTATTCTTACATGTCAGAATGTTTTTTTTTAATCTAATGTCTGCTGTTTTTAAGCAAGTTCTTCTGTAATAAGCATTCACACTGCATTTTTGCAGGAAATGCTCTAGTTAGGTTTACGTGCCTCTTTGCAGAGGATCAGATCTTGGACAGGTCACTGTTTCATCACAGCACAATCACATCCACGGCTGATTCAAAATAATCAATCAAACAGTGCATGTCTTTGGACTATGTCTTTATCAGTTGTATGTTAACAGTCACTAAGGTCACTGCTAGCGTGCACAAGAACCAGGAATGTTGTCACTCTCTTTGGATCTGGAGATTTAATAAATGTAGAAACATCTATCAGCAGTCTGCATGGAGAAGGTGCTGAGGAATGAATGCTGACATTTATTCAACAATATATGACTGGCTTTTGTGTTTCAGGGGTCAAGTGCTGGTTTTTCCTCACCAAGGTATAAAACAAACCTGCAGAAAGGAGATGGAGAGGAAGAAACGAAGGAGGCCAGCGAGGCTTTAGTAAAAGATGAATTAAACCAAAGCAGATACTCTGCTGATGCTGGACGTAACATCGACATTTACTGGTACAAATTATTTCGTTTTGTTGCTTCTTTTTTTAAAGGCTAAATTCACAACTACAATTCTGTTAAAGTTGGGATTGTGTCTAAAATGTAAAATAAAAGTAAAACTCAGTTATCTGTAAATACCCAAAACCCATATACTGTATTATTCACTTTAGAACATAGTGAACATGTTTGAACTAAGAAATTGTACCAGTGTTGTAATTTACAAAAGATTGTTTAAAGTTACATTTTTAACCTGTTTTCCTTTATTTGTTACAATTAAACGGAGTTCTACTTGGGGCGACTGCCCATCATTTTAGATGTTTAAACAGAGTGAGACACATCAGCACCATGTTTTAAACCACCATGTTGGATAAAAGGCAGCCTTCCTTGGGACAGATAGTGTTTCAGGTTCAGTGTCGGTGTTCGGTTCCGCCGTGCAGAGGGAACGCAGTGTTTGGATCTGTGTGTGCAGGTTGTCTTCTCTGTCTTGTCTCAGGGACTCTCTGGGCTCTTTGGAGGGACAGCGGTGGAAGAGAGAAGAAGATGAGGAAGGCCACGAAGAAGAGAGGAGCTCAGATGTGTCAGAGGGGAGAGATCACGGTGACATCTTAGCAGCACTTCAGAGAGAAACCAGGTCAGCATCAGAACAGAGGCACCGAGCTGCTAACAGGTAGGTGGTGTGAGATGTGAGGGTGGTGTGTGAACAAATAACAGCCGAACACGACTGACGTGAGTTATTAGATGTTTGACTCATGCTGTTAATGTCTTTCTACTTTTTACTAACTCGTGTCATCATCTGTTTGTTTGAATATCTTCTTTATTGTTTCGTTGGCGTTGTAGTCCCCTAAATCCAAACCTTGATTGTGATCTTGGTGATGGAGTGAGTCTGGCGGTGGAGGTCTCCTGCTCTTCTCATCTTCACAGAGACTCAGACGCCCACAGCAGCTCAGAGCCTCCTGTCGGCACCTCGTGTGTTTCACAGGTCAGTGTTTGCAGCGTCTCGTCGCATAAGCAGAACATTCAGAAGTGAATCTGGAGTTGTGTTGTCTGTGGTGCAGAGGATTGTGAGTCCAGAGACAGACAGTGGATTTGGAAGCTCCTATTTGAACCAGTCTGGAGCATTTCAGCCTCATCTACTCACTGGAAGGTAAAAAATGGAAGAAAAACTTGGCGTGGATCATCTGACCTTAGGTAACTTCAAGTGTTTTTGTTCTGCAGTGCTCCATCTCAAAGTGGTTCTGACAGTGAAGGTTCCTGCTCACACCTGAACACAACAATCCATTCAGCCCTCCCGTCTGTTCAAGCCCAGCTCTGCGGTGCAGCAGTGGAGCTGTGGGTGGAGAGCACCACCAAGGAGCCATCAGTCAGGCTGAGGGGTGAGTGAACCCCTCCTCCCTTTTTTTTAAAGAGATCTTCTCTTGTCTACACTGAGATAAAGAACCTCCACCACTGTCACCATCAGGAACTGAGCAGAAGCTACGAATGCCACTCCTGCACCACCTTTCTGAGCCTGTCCTCAGCGCCAGCATGGATGCTGTGGACCGGCACAGCCCTCTGAACTCCTGCTCCTGTAACGGGTCAGTGTGGCAGAGAAGGAGGAGGATGTGAGGCGAACAAATGTCAGACACGTGCATGTGTGTTGTTTCTGTGTGCGCCCAGTGAGGCCATCCTGGCCCTGCAGACTGAGGTGTCCAGGCTGAAGAAGGACCTGGAGGAGGGCTTGGTCCAGCTGCCTCACTTAGCACAAAGGATGGATGATCTCACAACAAAATACAGAGAAGAACGCCAGGAGCGCAGGTCTAAGATCAGAACACCAACTTCCAGCAGGCAAAAGACCTAAACCATCTGTTATGAATAAAAAAATAAAAAGAAAAAAACCTTTGTTTTGTCCTCACATTTGGATTTTTATTCTAATCTTCAGCGTGGGGAAGTCAAACAGCAGAAGAGTGAATAATCACATGTCCAGTCAGCAGAAAATAGAGGACTGGATTTCTTCAGACATGGATCACAGCAAGAGCAAGGGTACGCCACCACCACTTATCAGTCTGCTAACTTGTGTGTTTGCTGTGAGATGTAGGTACAGGTGGTGTTTTTATACGCCTTTGAATTTGATCTGGTGTTCACAGGTGCAGAGTGCGTAGATGGAAGCTGCTATGAGATCATGTTGGAGGAACGAGCTTCGCCTGTAGGAAGCAGAAAATATGCTGGAAGTGTTCGCTTGGCTGAGTTTGGAGATAAATTTCAGCGTACATTGTCCAACAGAGGTCAGAACCACAAAGAGTGGCGTGTTCTGCTCCTTTTATGAATATCTGGACTATCTGGCAGTGTCCACAGACAAACTCACTGCCTTCGTCAGCCTTCATGCATATATGTATCATGATGTCATCAGTATGTTGCTGTTTTGTTGTTTGCAATTTTCATGTGTCCCGTCTAGGACACGGTGTGAGATATGATTATTTTTTATATCTCCCCTTCCCCTGTGTTTCTCTTTTCCTATCTAAACAAAAAAAAAGGCAGCGCCTCCCATGGGGCTGCAGTCTCAGACACCTCCATCTCCCCCATGTCTGTTTGTTTATGTTTTCCTCAGACAGGCCGTACTGAAATGTAATTTCATTGTGCTTTGGTGCGATGACAATAAAGCTGATTCTGATCTTCTGTCTAAAGAAGGTTCAACTTAATATGTTGGTCCTCATGTAGGTACAGTGAGGAACTCCACTTTACCAGGAGAGGATGATTGGACTAGTAAATGTCAAGTTAGCCAAAGACCACAGGGTGAGTCATTCTCAAGTTCATTTACATTTTTATGTCATTAGCAGAATGGAAATAATGATTTTATAGATATAATTTAGCAAATAAGGAAAGTTTCAAGAGCTGGATGCAAACTCTTGTACTTATACAACATTTGACATTTTCACGTAAAATCAGAAAGTGGAACCGTCCATTTCTACATTCCTGTGAATGTTAAAAGTGTGCAACTTGCTGGAGTTATGCTTGTGATCTACAGCCGCCAGGAGTTTTATTTCCAGCGACAGGTGGTCTCCTCTCTCGACTCCCTCCCTTCAGAAGCCCCTCCTTCAGGTCAGCTACGGCTCCTCCAGCAGCCTTCCAGCCAGGTAAACACACCTCACCTGGACAGTCCAAATGTTACACAAAAACACTGATTCAGTATTTTGTAGTTTGTTCTTTTTGATTTTTCAAACTACTTCTGCATAATTTGTGTTGTTTTAACCATTTGTGAATAAATGTTGATTTTATGATTTTTAATATTTGTTACTTCTATACTTTCTGAAATGCTATATTTTCTCCATTGAACTACAGTGTATTGATATGTCTTTAGCTCCTTCAAAAACATTATTCTCTGAAATCTGCTTCAGCTGATGCCACTTTTAGCTTTTAGCCAGTTTTGCTGATTGTAGTTGTAGCTACAGTTTAGTTAGCTAAGTTTAGCTTTTGACTACAGTTTTGCTAATTTGAGCATTAAGCTTTTAGTTTTGCTGATTTGAACTTCAATTCTACATATCCTGATGCACGCTCAATGCAGGTTCAATTCTACATGTTTTACCTTGAACAATTCATGTAACATCCTGATGCATGCTCAATAATCCAGGTAGATAAATCTAACAAGGTAAAGTCAGGTCCTCTGGACAGATTCTTTTCTGTCGAAACATTTCAACTTCTTCAGTCTGAGGAGCTGCAACAAACTCAGTCTTATAACGTTTTAACAAGAAGAATCCATGCAGAGGACATGATTTAACTTTGTTAAATTCTGCTAACAAGTCATTCGTTGACAAACGTCATCAAAATCCTCCAGTTCTGTGCTCACGCTTTTTCACAGTTGACCTTCTAGTTCTCTTTAGTTTCCCATGCGATACATAAAGTAAGCAGCTCTGTTAAAAGGAAGTCATTATCTTGTTGTCTGTCCACTGATCCAGCTACAAAGTGAGGGAACCACAGCTGCTGTCTGTCTCCTGTCAGAGAAATCACTTCACCCAGTCAGACTCAGCACTCCTGCCCAGTAACGTGCTCTTCCAGCAGACACTGTCCTCAGTCTCACTCCGCCCCAGGACAAGCAGCAAGACAAGAAGACGTAGAGGAAAGAAGGTTAGAAGTTTCATCTTATTTCATTTTTTTTTTTAATCTCAAACATTTCACGATAAAGAGCCTGTTTTGTTCATTCAGTTTGTTTAAGAAGCCGTCTCTCTGTTTTCCAGGAGGAAGACATGAGCAGGACTTTGGACCAGGCTATTGAGGTTGCCCGCAGCATGAAGAGGACCACAGATCGGATGGCCAGGAGAATTTCTGCTGACCTGGTCCAGGCTCAGCTGCACAGGAAGCTCTACAACTTGCAGCCACCAGGGAGCAGAAAACACCAGACTTTCTAACAGGCTCCCATTCACTTATCAGATTACTGTACATATATCCAAACTGAGGTCAACCAAACACACATCTCATGGGAAAAAAAAAATAATCTAATTTTTAAATATACATCCGAGTTTATCTTGGTTTGGATTTTTTATTACTCATAGACAAGTCTAATAAATTAACTAAGATTTCAATATTAAAATAATAAAGCCTGACAACGCTGTAACATATTTTATCCACATCATTAACTTTGTGTGGAATGTGATTTATTTTATATGTGCTGTCTGTTGTAAATTAAATACAACCCAAAACACCAACTGCATTGTCTCCTGTGTGTAAAATGTATCCATAATGAGGTCAGGGTGGTTCAGGACTGCTGGAGTAATTTTAATACAAGGCCATAAATATAAACTGTATATTTCCACAGGGCTCCACCTCAGTACAGTTTCTAAACATGCTTTTCTTTGCATGCATTTCACGTTTGCACAATATTTTGTTTATTGAAGACACACAAGCAGCCACGGGCAGAAGACGAAGTTCAATCTGATTAAATCTGAGCCAGATTGGAAATATTTTCTTTCAGGAACGAAAACTTCTTCTTTTTTTTTTTTAATTTAATAGGTATCAACTTTTATCCTTCAAGCTACTGTGCATATTTGACTCCATGAGCACCTATGGGTGCCGCTCACACCGTGTCTTCTTGGGTTTCTTTTGCGAGGCTTTGCGCTCCTGTTCCTAAAACTTGTTTACAGCGTGGTGTTGAGTTTCTTGTTGTTCTGCAGGAGTATCAGAGGACATTCCTGAACACTGCGTTCTGATGCAGGTGTCGTTAACCTGTAGGCCTTCGGCGGGACACTAAATCAAGCTGTTTATGTCTTGTATTCAGACATCCGCACAGAACAGACTCTTAAAGTCAGGCCTTCGATGTCTCCTTCCATTAAAACTCAGGATTTTGATCTTTTGTTTATAAGACTCTTCTAGCCAAACATGTCGCTGCTGTACTCCTGTAGAGGTGGATGCCCTTTTTTCTGCTCTGTCCCACCAAAGTATCAGGAAGGAAATAATTTGACTGTTTCGTTGAACAACAGCAGTTTGACTACGACACTAATCCCAAAGTCTGATGTTCTTTGTACTTATTTGTCCAGAATATACAAATACACGCAAACACAAAACGTGCTCATTCTGCACTTTAAGCCTCCGTCAGGCAGCTTCAGCCATTAAAGAAAGACTTCTCACCTCGCTGACTCCTAAAAAGAGACTCGTCCAACCTGTTTGTTCTGGTCAGTGAGACCAGAAGATGCTCTGCTGACAACCACCCAGGCTCAAAAGATGGACGTCTCCCTGAAAATGAAGCGGGTCACAGAGCTGCTGAGACGGGAGCACAGATTTATGAACAGAGCAGAAGTCCGGGGCGTGTGATTTGAGTCAATATGGCGAGTGTCTGGAGGACGAGAGCCCCAGGGTGGTGGAAAAGAGCTCTGCTGTCTCATGGCGCTGAGGCGGACAGAGGACACGATGAGGTGAAATAGTAGTGAGGTGGGCAGCTGAGTTATGGACCATTTGACGTTTTTGGAGGAATTTGTGAGGATGGCCGAATAGGAGAGAATTACAATAATCAGAACGTGAAATAACGAGACTATGACCAAGGATGGAAGCAGAGGGAGGAGAGAAGGAAGGGCAGAGCTGATCATTGTTTTGTTGGTGGAAATGTGCAGACAGAGTAATCTGATCGATGTGAGGGGGTCAAGTTTGACACCCAGACTTTTAACCTGAGGGGGATGAGTCTGAGTACGAACTCAGATTTGTCACTGATTAGTTTAACTTACTGTAAAGGATTTGATTTCAGCTAAGCAGGAAGTGAGGGAGGAGAGTGAAGGGGATAAGAAGAGCACTACATGCAGTACCTGTAAATGTTATTACTATTGTAAGACTGCTTTAAGGTTACAACAATGAAATAATGAGAAGTCACACATATTCAAGGTCTGCTGGAGCGGACCAAAATAGGTTATAAAGTAAAACAATGAAAAAATTCTCACACCAACCTCCCACTGTAGCTTCTTATGAGTATAACGTCTTAAGACATGGCCCTCCTTCAGACTAGAAAGTTACAAATTACAGTAACACCACTGTTCTGATTGGTTACAGTTCAATTCATTTAAACTGAACTGAATGAAATTAAACTGAATTAAATTGGTCATACAGACTGATTGTGTTTATTGGTTTTAAGAACTTTTATTTTATTTTAGGCTCTTCAACAGACTTCTCTTTATGTTATTCACAGGTGTGCCACATTTCAGGAGTCTCTCTGCCTTTTTAATTGTCTTTATCTTTGTATTAAACTATCTAAAAATCAATACATAAATGAAAACAGGATGACACTTCATTTTCTGCTTTTAAATTCCAAAAAGACAGAAATTGTGTTTTCACCTAGGAATAAACTTTGTAGTCTTTGTTTCTCTGGATGGCATTAATGGCCTCCAGCTCTAATGTTAAAAATCTTGGTGTTATTTTATATAGGACATGTTTTTTTAACCCCCACATTAGAAAAGTTACCAGAACTGTTTTCCTCCACCTGTAATATCACAAACATTTTGTCCAAAAATAATGTAGAAAAACTGGTTCATGCATTTATCACATCTGGACTTTTGTAATATTTTCCTTTTTTTTTTTTAAGTCTTCAGCTGATCCAAATGCTGCTGCCAGAGATTCAACTGGAATTAGTAGGAAGAGCATATCTCTCCAGTTTTAGCTTCTCTCCATTGGCTCCGTCAAATCCAGAATAGAATTTAAAATCTTACTTCTAACCTACAAAGCCCTCAACAACCTAGCTCCATCTTATATTACAGATCCTATTGTTTCATATTTTCCTAAAAAAGAACTGTGCTCTCGTGCTGCAGGTTTACTTGTGGTTCCTAGAGTTTCCAAAAGTAGAATGGGAGGAAGATCTTTCACTTATCAAGCTCCTCTCTTGTGGAACCAACTTCCAGTTTATGTCCGTGAGGCTGACACTTTGTCCAGTTTTAAGACTGGTCTTAAGACTTTCCTTTTTGATAAATTCTATAGTTAGAGTTGGCTTGGGTTTCCCGAGTTATCCCTTAGTTATGCTACTATAGACTTTGACTGCTGGAGGATAAATTGACCACAGTTCCTCACTCTGCTGCTGTCTTGCTCTTCTGTTAATGTTTGTTTCATTGTTTCCATCTTGAATATCTTTCTCTCCATAGAAACTACACCTGCACCACTCATTTTGTGTTTATGTCTCTTTCCCGAGTCCGTCAAGGCAGATGGTTGCCAATAATCCTGAGCTGGGTTCTGCTGGAGGTTTTTTACTGTTAAAAGTGAGTTTTTCCTTTCCACTGTCACCAATGAGCTGCTCAGGATGGGAGGTTGCAACAAAGTGGAGGTTCAACTCAGTCTGCTGGCTTCCTTAGATGGATAAAGTTTTATTGGCATTTTATAATTTATTTCAGTGCCCTGAGATGACTTGTTGTGAATTAGAGCTATACAAACAAAGTGAAGTGAAGTGAAAGCAACAATGGAATCATTTTGGATTCACGTAAAACTTTTGTCTCAGTATGATGTCCATCTTCACAGCTTCCAACTCTTGTCTGAGTTTGAGCTTCACTCCACAAACTGAAAATCAACTTTACAGCAAGAGTAGACATATTGTTTACCTGTGAGCACAAACAAAGTTCTGTAATGAAGTTGATAACATTAACTTAACTTTCAGGTCTCTCTTGTATAAATGAGTCCCTGAGGCTCAATGGGATTAACCTGTATAAATAAAGGTTGAATGAATGAAAAACTTCTAATAAACTACTGATCAAAATTCTCTATAAATCTCCTGATAACCCATATATCTAACAAAGTTGGTTTTAATTAGTTTTTTAAGATGATAAATTGACAGAAAATAGTAGGAAATACTTAATAATCTGAGTCAGGTGTGTGTTTTCTCTTGATTTGATTTCATACAAACATGTTTGCCTTGTCCCATTTAGATCTGGGTCACCTTCTAAACACCATCATAATCATAACGTTGCTCCAGCGCTGAATGGATTATGTTTCATATCAAAATCTCTTTTTACTCAGGACAAAAACAGGACTCACACATTTAGACGCCCCATTTGATCGGCTGCGCAACAAGCCACAATTAACAGCTTCAAACTTTACACAAAACATATCGATCGGTGCTAAGAAGCTCAGAAGGATTTCAATTTCCCGAAAGCTCATTTTTGCCGTTATCATTAATAAAATCACAGGATTCCCCGTAGAAAGGCTGACAAGATTACAAACCAAAAGGTGAAAGATTCATTCAAATGAATTTTGAAAATTCTGTTTAAAATCAAACCATATATAAGCTAATTCTTGAGGTTTCGTTAAAAATAAAAATAAAAGTAAAAATCAAATAACAAAAATTACATTTGAACCTGGACTGAGTCATTCTAATGATTTTTGAGCTTTGTGATTTCCTGTAATAAATTTGTAGCAGATTTTAATCAAGAGAAAAAATTGATCTATTGAAAATAGTTATTTTTAAAGAAATCATTTCCCACATTTTATTTCCTGCAGGGTGAACAGAAACACACAAACTAAAGCAGATTTGACTCAGTGTTTATTAATTCCAATCTAAATGCAACGAAACACTGAAAATTACAAAAGTTCACAAACAGTAGCCCCAAAGTTAAAGTATCTAAATAAAAATAAAGTTTTGCTACATACTAATAAACCATTTTAAAGTATTTAAAGACAGCCAAATAACCTGGTCTTTTTGGAGAAACTGAACTTTTGACTCTTTGAAAGCATCAGTTCTCAGAAAATTTAATTTGATGAACCTTCTTTTATTTGCAGTATTTGCTGAAAGCTTTTACAGAAATGCTCCACGCCCAGTTATGAACACATCCGCTGCGAGGGTTACTGTTAAAGAGCACGTATCATCTATCATATTATCTTCACTCATGTGGTTATACTGAAGATAGATTTATTGTAGGAAAAAAAATGGGTTTCAACTAGTTTTACTAAAATATGTTGTCACTATGTTAAATACAGCCTTTTGTTTTAAGAGACAGCAAACAAGTTGTGCATCTTGTCACAAGTGAATTAACCAGAAAGGTGAAATATATTTTGGCATGAAGCTTCGTTTTTATTTGCCTTTCCGAGCCAGCAGCAGCAAAAATGGGTCATCACTTGTGCTCTTTTCTGTATTTAAGGCTTTCGTTACAGATCCACAGACGTTGTTTTTATTTATAAAGCAGTGATAAACAATTGGTGAATAGTTTGTAATATGAGTATGATTATCTTCATCCTCATCTAACCAAAGATGAGCCTCCATCTCTCGCTCTGATAGGTCACCCAAACACCCCCGAGGGGTGGAGTTACAGCCTTTGGGCCTTTTGGTATTTGCTGAAACAATAAAGCACCTGTCGTCTCATATGAGAGGCAGGAAAAAAAGGGGAAGAGAGAAAAAAAAAGTGTATTTTAAGTCGGAGCTGCTGCCCTGAAGTCAGTTTGAGAATCATCTCTCCTTCAGGCAGAAAAAAACACTAAAAGGATGGGAACGACGCAGTTAAAGACGTTAAATCTTCTACTATTATTAACTTTTACAGGGGTAAGTGATGCCTATTTTTCCATCACTGGTTTTATTTAAAGTATTTTACAATAATAGGTCTCAAAATGTTTTCTTTTTATTATTATTATTATTTTTATAAAGTTAATTCAGTATTATATGCAGACAGGATGAACTTTTATACAAACGGGCTCTTTTGAGGGTCACTGCTTTCAACAGGTGCGTGTGGCGGGCTCAAGCTTAGCTCAATAGACAAATTCATTCCACCCTGAAAGAAATACCTGCTCGGAGCAGACCTGAAATCTGTGTTGAGTGAATGTAATGTGCAGCCCGCTGCCCCTCATACTCCCAGAATATGATACAGGACATAATTTGCCTCGGGATATAATGTGAAATACTGACAGCTCGCCGCCCCCGGAATGATGCTTGCTTCCTTTTGGCATCAGTGTTTTCTTGTTTCGCTCTTTAACCATCCATAATTTGTGTTTTCCAGATATGCACTGCCCAAAATGGTAACTACTACTTTTGTTTTATTTTCCCTGCAGTTTAGCAGCATCCCTTAAATGCAGATTGCATTAAAAGTTAAACTAAATATGCACATTTGAGTCAGTTTTTAGCATTAGATGTGTGTTTTTACACAATGAGCATAATATCTACATGTTTTTTTTATAAATGCACGTTTTTTCCCCTTTTCTAATTCCTCTCAGGCGTCACTCTGTCTGTGTTTACGGTGACATCAAAGAGTATGACGGTGCAGTGGAGCGGCCAGTCTGGGGCCAGCTCCTACAAGATCACAGCGACCCCAAAGAGCTTCCCCGCTCTTCCAGTCTTCGCCCAGTTCAGTGGCAACACGGTGATGGGCTCGGTTTCCTCGCTGTCACCAAACACGGTGTACACCATGCAGCTGGAGGCCATGGACAACGCTCTCAATGTCCTCAGCAGTGCAAAGACAGAGGAGACAACAGGTCAGTGACAGCAGAGAGGGACAGAGGACTTCACATTCAAAAACTACAAACACGAGGAACTGGGAGAAAATGAGGAGCATTAAAGGTGTGAAATGGTGATGGAGGCCTCACTGTATCATTTCAGCTTCAAAATACAACCAGTTTTGCAAGATGGTTTTATAAAAAGTCATTGCAAAACATCCAATAAGATGAGATAAGATGTTTGATAAATTACAGATGTTATGTGGCAAATCAAAAAACATACTTCATTCTTTATGAAACAATAAAATAAAATAAAACAAGTAAAATGTGAAATGTGACTTGCTTTTGAACAGAACATGTATTTCAGCTCTGAGACGTTCCTTTAAAAAAAATTCAGCTTTTTGGGGAATAAATGAAATAATTAGGGTCAGCAAATACATGAAAATGTTTTTTTTTTTTTTTGTCTCACATGTTGCCAAGTAAGATAAAAATAAAGTCATTTATGTCCAATTTTTTAATTATTACTCTATAGTATAATAATAGACAGAGAGAAAAAGACAAACAGGCTGAATAGTTTTAAGATCTTTAAAGGACAATAACAAATGTATAAAACATTGAATCTTCACGAGTGAAACAAAAAAAATATTGTTTTGCAACAGAAATACTGTTGCCTCGTGTAATAAAATTCAAAATAGCTTCTCTGTTAAAGCAACTTTTCAAACAATAAGTGCCATTAAATGAAAGAACTGGGGCAGATTTTCTCGTGAATCTAGCATTTACCAAACTAAGACTGACCTCTGTCCAAACTGTTTGTATATGTGGACTCTAAAACAAATATTTGAATCTAAAAGTTAACCCTTATTTTTGTGAGTCGTCATCTTTTTATTTGCTCTGCAGCTCCCGATATCCCAACTATCCAGCAGGCCTACTCCAAACACAGCGACAGCATCACTGTTGAGTTCACCACAGCTACCGGAGCAACCAGCTACATCCTGAGGGCAGAGTCAAAGACGGGGGATTTCTTTTTAGAGACCAACGTGACGAGCTCCCCGGGCACCGTGGAGCAGCTCAAGCCCTACACGGACTACGTCCTGAGCGTCATGTCGGTCAACTCAGGGGGAAGGAGCCAGCCTTCGTACCCCACCGAGGCCAGGACAGGTATGACAAAACTACCCCTCAAACGATCTACTAAGGATCCCAGACACCGATAGAAGGTTAATAAATGGATCCCGTGTGTTTAACAACACAACAGTGTTCTTGGAAAACGGTGACCTTTTCTGTCCTATTCAGACAGTTAAGAGTTTACTCTTGATGATGATCAGAGAATGACGAGTGAAACGCAGCCGCTCCGTTGTTCCAGCTGAACAATGACTTGTTATCTTGACCCATCAGCAATAACAGCTTATCATTTCCCTGCCCATTGTCACCGACTCCCCACTTGTTGCATCCAACGCAAGGTGGTGGAAACTGTATCCGTGCTTTTGTTCTGCAGCATTTTCATACCTTGAAAACAGAAACCATGAGAACTAGGTTGTCTTCCTTTTTGAAAGAAAAATGGATGTAATAGGATCACAAATTATTTTATACACTATACGAAAACAAAATAAATAAATAAATAAAAACCCTAAAGGATAAAAAAGAAAGTGTCTTCAGCTGTTTGATTTAGTTTTTCTTCTGGATTCTGTTCGTAGTTGTGACTGCACCCCAGTTGAACACAACCTCCCCGAGCAATGACACCATCCTTGTGGCCTGGCCCCCGGTGCAAAACGCCGTCCTCTACTCGTTGGTTATCATCATGGAGGGGTCCAGCACCCGCCTGAAGCTGAACACCACCAACACCTCGATGACGTTCAACAACCTCACAGCAGGAACCACGTACTGCATCAAGGGCACAGCCTGGGACGCTGAAGGCCGGACCGGGGACGACCTCACTGTCTGCCAGATCACACGTAAGATGAGATCCTAAACTGCACAACCTGGATTAAAAAAATATACATATTTGATGATTCTTTTTTGCTTGTTCATTTACCAGGTCCTTCCAGCCCAGATGTGACCTTTGTCGAGGTGACTCTGGGCCGGTCTCTTGGGATCACCGTCTACTGGGTATACGTGCAGGGGGCTTCAAACTACTTGGCCTGGACCTCTAATGGACAAAATTGTTCCACAGAAAGCACTTACTGCTTCATCAACCCTCAGGAGTGCGGTCAGAACCACACTGTCACTGTTATAGCCTACAACAATGCTGGACCCAGCAGCCCCTCGCAACCAACCACCTACATCACTTGTGGGTTCCACGCGGGTCATATCTAAACCTCTTACATTTAAAGCTGAATAAAAGCCTACAATCTCATTGTTTGTTTTCCTTTGACAGACCCCTGTCCCCCTGAGAACATCTGGGTGGAGGAGCCCTCAGCTGGGAACTGCTCAGTGGTGTGGGAGGGAGTGCCACTGGTGGAGTATTACATAACCTTCATCAAGAGAGACGACGGGACAGAGAAGACGTGCAACACCACCTCAACCAGATGCCCGTTCTTCTGCATGTGCGGCTACACGTACCTCACCAGCGTGTTCCCCTACAACGCGGCCGGCACCAGCCTCTTCGCAAACGTCCGCAACTACACGACCAGTGAGATCATGACACGCCGCCCGATTATCTTATTTACTAAAACACGAGTTATACAAGAATTTCTCTAAAAGAAGCACTTACACCGGCTGTTGTTTTGTTTTTTGCGCCAGCTTACGAGTAAAAAGGCTCAAATATCTGGTGAACGTCCCTGAAATCTCAGCCATGACATTGTTCAGAAAATATTTCTTTTCAACAGAGATACTCCGGGGTGTGATGATGGGGAAAGCGCAGGTGTATTTATTGTAATCAGTTACAGGTGTGCCACCCCTTTCACAATAACCCTGCCTCAGAGATTCAAGTTTTAAGGGCAAATGGAACCAATCCATTGTCTCCTTTATCAGATCAGTGAAAAACTTAATATAAAACCAGTATCAATCCCTCAGGACACAATAAAATATAAGAAATAAGACACTTATTGACATCAAATTGATATTTTACTTCCAAATTTAATAAGTAAATTGCAAAATAGGGTAATGTACACTAACATATGAATACGGACATGTATAACAAATCAACATCATTTTCATGGTCTTGTACATATATATATATTTTTTTTTTTTGCTCATTCAGCTTCATGGTCACTCTATTCTGACATAAAGCCAAAACCTTTTCTAGAAAAATGTTTAGAACCTCTAACAAGTTTCTCCATTTGCATTCCTCAGCTCCCTGTTGTCCACGCGACGTCTCTGTGACGCTGGTTTCTACAGAGACCCTCGAGGTCATGTGGTCACCGGTCAAAGGGGCCGAGGTGTATGAGACCACGGCAGTGGAGACTGGCGGCATGCTCCACTGCAACGACACATCGCCGGTGTGTGCGCTGTCCGATCTGACCTGCAACACGGCCTATTCTGTGACGGTGACCCCCTGCAGCGAGTTGCGAGGATGTAACCTCACCTGTGCACCTTACACCAGAGAGACAGGTATCAGAGGGCTTACTTTGAAAATGTGTCAGTTTGGGTCAGATGGAGCTTCTCCTATTTGCAGGAAGATTCACTGAGTTGAAATCTATTACTTTATTTGGTAATAAAACACAATTTTGCTAGTACTTTATAGGGTACATAAGTTTGGTACTCCAAACATCCCAGGTTTGTACCTAACCTTTATTTAACCAGGCAAATCCCACTGAGATCACAGACTCTTTTGCAAGGGAGGCCTGGGCCTGACGGCAGCCTAACATCCATGTTTTCAGTATGTGGGAGGAAACCGGGGTATCCAGAGAAAACCCACGCAAGCATGAGAAGAACATGCAAACTCCACCCAGAAAGACCACAGGTCCAACCAAGGATTGAACCCAGGACCTTCTTGCTGTGAGGCAACAGTGCGAACCTCTGAG
>JARVLU010001586.1:19866687-19887194 GCA_031762415.1 Simpsonichthys santanae
AGCAGCTGGTTTTGTCTGTCAGCAGCAAACTGGTTGATCCACTGTGAGAGGGTGCTATTTATAAGACTGAGCTGAATGCAACACGTCAGACTGAGGAAGTCTTTCGGATGAAAGACGAAACGTTTCTACTTTTTTGCTTTGTTTTTTTGAATGTCCAGAGGACCAGACAGCTTTTTTAGACTGTAAAACACTGCTCTGAGCATCCTGTCAGGGTGAATCCAGAACAGCCCACCTCTTGCATCTACGGCCTGGATCTCATCTGTGGCCCTGCAGGGTCGGCTGTCCCCCAGCTTGTTCAAAGCTCTGACTCTGTAGGCGTACCACTGACCCTCAATCAGGCCGGTCACCTGAAACCTGTGCCACAAGACAAATATCATGTCCACCTGAGCCAGAACACAAGAGTGATCACAACTGAACACAACGATGTTAATCTTACTTGAGTTCGGGGATGGGGTCACCGCAGGGTTCCCATTTATCTGTCCCACGCTGACACTTGTCCACCACATAGCCTTTGATTGGGGCTCCGCCATCGTACTTTGGAGGTTCCCAGGACAGGAAGATGCTCTTTGCACTCTTATCACGCCACTTCAGGTTTTCAGGAGGATCGGGGACAGCTTAAAAAAATTAAAACATAGATCAGATTTCAGCTATTTTCGAGCCCTGATTTAAAATGTTTCTCCACATTGCAGGTGGGATTAATAAACACTCACTGGCGGGGGAGGAGACATTTACGGGCTCATCGATGTACGCTGGTTCTCCAGGTCCACACTTGTTGCAGGCAATGACACTGAACAAGTATTCTTTCCCCTCAATCACATCTGTCACTGTGTGCTCCAGGTCCATAATGCCAGTTGCCACCTACACAAGACACCACCATGGTCACTGCAGTATCCCACTACTGATTCATTCACCTAACTAATCAGAAGTATAGTGTGTTGAAATTTATTATCCTTTCAAGTAAAACCCAAACATATTGACTTCCACCCCACAGAATTATTTGACAGATGTATTAACTCCTTCAGACTTATCAAAGATTTCCCATACTTTGCAGTCAGGTGCGCCGCTGTGTTCGGTTTTAACCTTTTTTTTTAACTAATCTTAATTATTTCAGAAACTTTATCCCAGATCTACCTTGGCCCAGGTCTTTCGAGAAACTTCTCTCTTTTCAATCTGATAATGGATGACTGGACTTCCTCCATCGTGCTCTGGAGGCTCCCACATAAGGTGGACGTGGTGTCGGGTCACCTCAGCCACCTTGAAGTCTTTGGGTGCACTGGGACAAGCTGGAAAAATGAAATCAAAGAGGATGAGCTTTAAAAAAAACAGATTTCAGAAACTATGTACTAGTTTCATGAACGCATCTTAGAAACCATTCCTACCAATGACGTTGACTTCAATATCTCCAGAGATGGATGAGACGTCATTCTCCAGCTGCAGGGTGTATGTGCCTTTGTCTGGACGGACACTTGGTGAGATGGTCAGCTCTGTGTACGTGGGCTTTGTCACCATGGTGACACGTTCATCCGCAGTGGTCAGCTCTTTATCCCCAAAAGTCCACTTAGCAGTGGGAGTCGGGTGTCCGGTGATTGGGACTCTAATAGTGAGAGGCTGAGGGACAATGACTTCCAGGCCATTTCTGAAGCCGCTCAGGTCAAAGGTTGGACCAACTGCGAGAAGAAAAAATGTTTCCAGATCACTGACGTTTAAAGAAAAATACCCAGATTTATTCAAACACAGCACAGGAAATTAGTCAGGTTTTCTCACCATGTGGGTCATCAGCGAGCAGAGGTCCTAGCTGCTCAGCTGGATCTGAAACACCAGCAGCGTTCTCGGCACAAACTCTGTACAGGTACTTCTGACCGGGCTTCAGTCCAGAAATCTAAAGGAGAGGAATTCAATGACACACATGTCAAATAAAAAATGACTCGTGAGACAAATAAGGGAATCAGCTGGGGTCTGCTGGACATCATGTCTGTGTAGGAAATGTATACCCGGTAGAAGAGGTCTGGACACAGCCTGGCGTTGCAGCGCAGCCACTTGTCAGAACCTTCATCACATTTCTCAATGATGTAGCCGGTGATCATGCTCCCACCATTGCTTGCAGGTGTTTCCCAGGTCAGGGTGATTGCTGTTTGGATTTGGTCACTGTAGTTCAGGTTGAGAGGTGGACTTGGTCTCTCTGCAGGAGCAGCACAAAAAAATTTCTCAGTGTTGTCGTACTTCCTGTCAACTGCTTTGTGCATGCTCCGGTGGAGAACTGACTCAGATTGAAGAGTCAAACAGTTCATTGGTAACTTACTGACGTTAACTTGTTCACTCTTTTGTAAAGCATTCTGAGACGACTGACTTATTTTGTGAATTAGCTCGCGATGAACAGAGGAGAAAAAACAGAAGTGCTGTTTGTCACTCACCAATAGGATCCATGATCTTGACGGGGTTGGTGGCAGCACTGGGCCTGCCGACGCCCGCCTTGTTCTCGGCTCGAACCCTGAAGATGTACTCCTTGTGCTCCACCACATCGTTCAGGGTGGCAGAGCGGTCACTGGCTCCACACACTAGGGCTGCCTCCCACTTCACAGAGGTCCTGTCGCGAAGCTCGATCACATACGCTGTGATTTCAGAGCCACCATCAAATTTGGGAGGCTCCCAGGTGACTGTGGCTCCAAACCTGTTCACCCTACCTACTGCAACATTTTCTGGAGCATCTGGAACGTCTAAAGATTGACAACAAACACAAGACTTGTGTAGTTACAGCTGAAGTATGGAGACAGGTTGTAAAACTACATGTTGGGTTGTAATGGATTCCTTACCAAACTTGTTCTTGGCCTGAACGGCATCTTCAGTGGCAACAGTGGGTCCACTGCCAACCCTGTTCCGAGCACAGACTCTGAACAGATACAGGGAGTCTTTTTGGAGTCCACTGACACAGTACTCTGGAGTGTCAGCACGGTCTGTAGCCAAAGTCCAGGTCTTACGCTTTACATCACGTCGTTCTACAATGTAAGCAACTATCTTGCTGCCACCATCACTCTCAGGCTCATCCCAGGCTAAGCTGACTTCACCATCTGCAGTGTCAACCACTCTCAGGTTCTTTATGGGTCCGGGGACATCTGAAATTCATAAATATGATGGTAAGCAATTTAATTTGCCCTGTCAAGAATGATCCAGTTGTCTTTCTTCCTCAGACTCACCAATGACGTCCAGGTTGATAAATGCCTCCCCCACGCCATGTTTGTTTTTGATTACTACTCGATACCGGCCCTGGTCCTCTTTCCTAGGGCTCTTTAGACGATACTCGGTCTTGTCGACTGAAGTGTCAACGTTCTGAACCGGGAGACTCTGGCCCTCAAAGAACCACTCGACGTCAGCCCGAGGATAAGCATCATAGGGCACAGTCATGACGAAGGGTTTCCCGGCGTCGGTCACCAGATTCTGGTCCGTGGTTTTGATCTTTGGAGTGGCTGCAGATGAAAAAGTCTAGATTTAATTTTATTTGTCCAACTGTCTTTGAGTGGGCTGAACTACTGAGTAATCTCTGTAGACCAGTTGTCAAGACTATACTGGTCAAGAGGTTACCATAATACCAATAAACCGAAAAACTGCAGCTCCACCTACAGATACAAGCTGGATTGTGGATTTGTGAAGTAATGTTAAATAGTAAATGGACTCCACTTATATAATGCCTTTCTCTCTTATCAAGATACTAAAATCACTTTACTTTACAACCTGTGCACTCATTTATCCATTTATACAGCACTGGACTATGTCTATACAAAGACTAATGTGCTTTATCACATTCATACACCAATGGGATACACACTGGAAGCAATGAGGGGTTCAATGTCTTGCCCAGGGACACTTAGGCATGTCACTGCTGGTGGAATTGAACCCTCAACTCTTACATTGGAGGATGACTGCGCTAACCACTCAGCCACAGCCACCCAGAATGAGTTATGAGTTAAGAATGAGTGACGTTTTCTACCCTGTTATCTTTTATTTTTCAGGACTTTTACTTTTTAAAGCAAAATCCTTCAGCAGGGTTATCTCACCTGCCAGCTCCAGTTTGGCTCGTGCTTCTTTGTCTTTGGCTACAATCCGGTACTCCCCCTGGTCTCTGGGTCTGATCTCACAGACCTGCAGTCTGTGGACCTTGCCCTCACTGATCATCTGGTACTTGTCTCCCTGGACAATAATCATGTTGTTCCTCATCCACTTCACCTCCACCCTGTCCTTGTTCAGCTCCACTTCGAACACAACGTCAGAGCCCGGAGGCTCAAACATGTCCTGCGGCGGTCGGACGATCTCCACTGGTGTCTCTGCAGGACAGAAGGACAGAGCCACTGTGAATATTTAAATGTGTTGGTTTGAGCTTATTTAAGAATGAGTAGAAATGAAGAGTTGACCTTCAACAAAGAGCCTGGCTCTGGTCCTCCTTTCGTCCACGCCGCAGGCGTATTCACACTCATCGTCTGGTCTGCACACCTTGATGATTAGACTGCAGGTCTTCCCTTCCTTTTCCATGTGATATCTGCAGAAACGCCACAAAAAAGTTGTCCATAAAACTTTGTCATAGTTTCAGTTGCTGTTGCCTGAAGGTTTCAGGCTGAATAATTAATTAAACTAAAACAACCAAAAGAAGACATATTTCAGCTTGGTCTGAAGATGCTGGAGCAGACTATTTTCAGACAGATACCTGGGTCCTTCTCTGATCTCTCGTCCGTTCCTGTACCACTTGACAGCAGCCTTCTCCTTGCTCAGCTTACAGGTGAACTCTGCATCCTCAAACTCTGTAATGGTCTGGTCTTTGAGCTGTGCCGTGAAGTCCGTCGGCGCCTCACTGATGATCAGCTCAGCAGCACACTTGTCATCTCCAACCACAGCCGTGTATTCGCCCTCATCGTCCATGACACAGTCCTTGATGGTCAGGGTGTGTTTGAGGCCATCAGCTCTGTATACTACGCGTTTGCTGAGAGTAATTTCCTGACCGGCTTTCATCCATTGTACAGTAACCTCTGGTCGGTTCACTTTACAAACAAAGCTGATGGTCTTTTTCTCCTGAGTCTCAATGTCTTCAATAGGCTCCAGAAACTTCAGCTTTTCCGCTGTGGAGTCACAAAAGGTATACAGAATCAGTGTTCCATGAAAAGACAAGGCAGCAGGAGCTCCATGCATTTTATTTTTTACCTGTGACTTTAGCACTGGCAGAGCACTTGGCGTGTTCTCCTCTCTGATTGGTTAGAGAGACGGTGTAGGTGTCCTCGTCTGCCTTCTGAGCATCTTTGATCCTCAGAGAGAAGACGTTATCTCTCTGAGCCATCATGTACTTGCTGGTTTCAAAGATGGTCTCCTCGTTCTTCAGCCACTTGGCCTTTGCTCCCTCTGTGTTGGTCTCACAGTTGAACACAATCTCGCCTCCTTCCTTCACCACCGTGTCTTTAATTGGAGTGATGATCCTCAGTTTTTCTGTAGACAAGAACAAACCCATCAACACCCGCACTAAGATCTCACTCTGACCCTAAGAGCAGCTGCTGAGAAGAAGGAAAACGTTTTACCTATCACACAGAGATCAGCCGAGGCCTTAACACTGCCGATGTGGGCCACGTAGCCACCCTCATCCTTCAGTTCACAGTTTTTCACAATAAGAGCCCTTCTCTTTCCTTCACTGATGATGGTATATTTCTCCCCATCTTCAATCTCTTTGTCTCCTCTGAACCATTTAACCTCATAAGTGTCTTTGGAGACAGAGCAGGCAAACTCGACTTTCTCCCCCTCCACCACCTCCTGGTTCTGAGGACGGGAGATGAATTCAGCTGCCAGTTCTGGAAAGAATAAGAAAGAGACAGAAACCATTGCAAGATTAGGAATCAAAGTTGCACGTTTTCAAATGTTTAGTGACCTCTTTTCTTTGTGACTTTACCGTTGATTTTGAGTGTGGCAGATGTCCGGACTGTGGGACTCAGCCTGCAGTTGTATTCCCCAGCATCTTCCATCCTTAGGTCCTTGATGACCAGGATTCTTTTGCGTCCATCCATGATCTGATCATAGCGGCCGCCCTCTGGCAGCTCCTCATCCCCTCGGTACCAGGTGACCTCAGCGTTAGCCTTTGAGACCTCACAAATCATCTTCACACTGTCCGTTTCTGTTCCCTCCACGTTGGACAGGTTCTTGGTGAACCTAGCTGCTTCCTCTGAGGACAATCAGGACACAAGCATCAGTCTTAGCTTCATGTTGGCGCACATTTTTACTTTACTCTCACTGAATTTATTTAAGTAGAACTTGTAAGTTTCACGGTCACCTCACGTGAAAGTGTTTGATTTTGGTTTCACAGTTTTATGTCCAGTTTTAGAAAATGTGAAGAAAGATGAGATTTTGTGTTTTTACTTTAGACTTTATGCCTAATCTAATGAATAATGCTTCTCACCGACGACAGTGAGCATCCCGGATGTCTTGAAGGTTCTAGCATCACATTCGTATTCAGCCTCATCATCAAACACCGACTTGTGGATGATGAGGATTCTCTGCACTCCTTTAGCAATGATCTCGTATTTCTTTCCTTTCCTGATCTCACTGCCATCCTTGAACCAACGAACCTAGAAACAAGAACATCATCATCTGGGTGAGTCCCTCTGAGAAGTTACATTTATATCAGAGATTAACTGTATTTAACTTGTACTGACTGAGTGTATTTAACTGGTCTTTGAAGGACTGATGGATTGTAATTAACTAGTGTTTAAATGTCAGTACTTGTTTTGAACAGATCTTTAAGTACATAATGTGCTTTTGTCTCACCTTGGCAGATTCCCGGGACACTTCACATTCAAACCTGGCAGATTCCTTCTCTTTGACCTCCACATCCTGCAGAGGCTTTGTAAACTCTACATATGGAGCTGTGGAATAAAGGTGATCAACAGGTCATTATTATTATTTTTTTTACAGCAACAGTTCTAACGTCAGTGTACTGATGTTCCTTTAGTGTAACAGTCAGCTGAAGATGTGATAAAACATAATCAAACACTGGGGATCATCCTTACGTGTGACTTCCAAGAAGCATGAAGTCTTGAACTCCTTGGCGTCACACGTATACATTTTGGCATCATCTGGGGAGCAGTCATGGATGATGAGTGCCCTCTTGCGCCCGTCAACAATCATGTCGTACTTCTTGGTCTTTCTGATTTCCTGTCCTTCTCTCAACCAGCGAACCTCTGCGTTCTCTCTGGAAACCTCACACTCGAGTGTGGCGGTGGCTTCCTCCTCCACAGTCTGGTCCTGTAGAGGCTTTGTGAACTCCACCGGTGGTTCTGAACACAAGCAGAAGCATTGGTACCCAAAAAGCTGCTGCAGTCACTGCTCCCCGTGTGTTTGAGTGCTTTAAATTGGAATTGGTCTCAACGTCCTGTTTTTAGTTTTCTACATTTGCCTTATAATCTACCTGTTTTGCTACTTTGACATCTTTGTTTTAACTTGTTTAAAAAAAATCTGTATGCCTCTTATGATTGTCTATTGTTGTCGTCTTTCTTTGTTGAAACCAGGTCTCTCTTGTAAATGAGTCCTCGAGGATCAATGGGATTAACCTGTCTAAATAAAGGTTGAGTGAATTATTATAACAGCATATAGTCAAACTATCCTTTCTGTGTGTGAGAGAGAGACAACGGCTAAAAAGCTTTTTATGGTGGAACTGAAGACGTGATTTGAATCAGTCAATTAGATGATGGGTTTCATGTGTTTATTAAAGAACAGACATCTGCACCTTGTTCTTGTCGCTCAAAGGATTATTTGTTGCTGTCTGCCCTAATGGCCATCACTGAGATGGGCAAAAATCTTTTGTTTACTCTGCACCTTATGTGTGGCACCAAAGTTAGTCATGGAGTTCCTCAGGGTTTAGTGCTTGGACCAATACTCTTTACTTTATATATGCTTCCATTGGGTAAAGTTATTAAACAGTCCGCTTGTTCTGAGCCTGGTTCTGCTGGTGGATCTGCCATTGTGTCTGTTTTCTCCCTTCTGTCCTCTCACACTCAGCTGGTCCAAGCAGATGGCCACTTGTCCTGAGACTGGTTGTGCCGGAGGTTTCTTCTTCATGAGGGAGTTTTTCCTTTCCACCCTTGCCTCTGTGCTTGCTTAGGATGGTAGACTGCGACAAAGTGAAGACTCAAAGTGCTGGCTCCCTAGATAAAGAACGTTATTAACGTACTTGTTTTGTATGTGAATGTTTCTGTTCAGTTCCCTGAGACAATATCTGTTGTGAATTGGTGCTTTATAAATGTAAACATAATTGTATTTAATTAAATGGCATAAGTCACGGGGGACTGGAAACTAAAATACAGTAAATCAATTTATTGGGGAGATTTAAAGCTAAACTGAAATTACTTGACGCTGACATATTAACGTGAACATAATTTGTTTTTATCTCTGCAACGGCTCCGTGAAGAAATGTCTGTTTTCTACCTGGGAGTCAACAAAACTCTCAAATAATCAAAGTGTACCTTCTAATGAGCTAATTATCTCATTCATGCTTTTGAAAAGTTCACCATCAAAATGACCCAACAGAAAGTTGTTTATGTGGAAGAACAATGATCTTTATCACTTTGATGCAAATGTTTCAAAAGGAATGCATTTTTTTTTTCTAATTCGGATCTGAGTGGACAGAAATGCCATTCCTTTGAAATGATGGATGCATCAATAAAAAGAATCAGATCACGACACAATGCTATCTCACTAAACTTTATGTAATAATGCTCAGTAACGATGCATTCCTATGAAACAATGACACAAGTCTTGGAAATAGTAAACGGAGGAAAGTCCCAGGTGAATTGAGTCAGAGTATTTTAGACAAAAGAAGTCAGATTATTTTACAGCAGAGCAGTCAGGTTTAAGAAGACAATTAAACAAATATTTTTTATTGAGAGTGTTACAAATTAGATTTCACCTTCAAGGACACAGAGTCAAAGGTGATTAGTTTGAGTACATCTCAGGTCTATAAAGGAAGTAGTTGGAATACAATGCAGAGGAGGTGGGGAGATGGAGGTATCCCCTCCTCCACCTGCAGTATTTGACTTTGTATTTTTTGTCTTACTCATGAGTTTGTGGGAATTCACCTGTCCTCGTTTAAGACGTGCTGATTGGTTGTGGTTGAGGTACACCAGTCAGACTGTAAAGACTTCAGAGGAGCTGATGAACTCAGACAGACACAACCCACTGGAGGATTAACTCTGACTCTAACATAAGATGTGGATGTTTTACTCATTTGCACTCTTCTCTGTCATTCAGGTATTTCAATGCAAATTCAATCAAATCCATTTGTTTCCTGTTCATCTGCTTGCTTTTTGGTCATATTTCTAATGAATGCATTTTTTTTTTTTTTAGATATACCAAGGTGTGGCCTCAGGTGAGAGCTCTGTTTTTTATTATTTCTTTCTGAGCCACCCCATTGATTCTGATATAAGTATTCAAATTTAATATATACAGTACAGTATACATATATATATATATATATATATATATATTGTTCCAAACAGTGAATTAAAAGTCTGCAGAGATTGAGATTTAGATCTCAATAATAAAATGAATTTGACCAAACATAAATAATTAAACTAAATATTAAAGTATACAGTGTTCAAGATACATAGGCATGCTTCTGAGAATAAAACTCTACAGAAATTGTTTAACTGGAGTCAGAACAATAAGTGATGAAAATGTGTATTCTTACAGAAGATTAAATGGTTTGAACATAAAAATTAACAGATAATATCAAGAAGTGCAGCATTACAAGTTCAATGACCTTGGAGTTTAGTTTCATTTTTTTTTTTTTTAATTCACTACAGAAATTGCAGCTCTTGTCTCCTTGTGCACAGAAACGTATGGAAGTTGGCCATCTGGCATAAAACATTTGATTGTTATACATGAAGATTGATTGTTTTGGACAGGTGGGACCTGTTTGCATGTGTTAAAAAACAATTTCAGAGATTCCACAGGAGGATGACTTGAGCAATGAAGACTATGGGTCACATCTGGCTGGCAGGCCACAGACAGTTTTCTGGATGGGAGACGAAATGTTTCTCACTTAAAGAAACTGGCCCAGATGACATAATTTAACCTGTTTGGTGTTATCTACCTGGATGATTGAGCTTACAACCTTTTTGTTTTTTTTTAAACCTATGAAATGTTTCTTCGCTCTAATTTTTAGGATGCACCATCTTGACACTGACGTCTCCCTCAGCATCTACGCTGAACGTGGAATGGAGCAGCTACCCCAGAGCTTCAGTTTACCTTTTGGACTTGAGAGTCGTGAACTCCACAAGTGTCCCCCCAATCATAATGATGCAGGCAGCCCCCAATACTCAGAGGGTGGTGCAGGGGTTAAGATCGGGACAACTTTACCAAGTCACAGTGAAGGCCTTTGAGATTTTGTACACCCCCTTGTGCACAGCTACCAGAATGTCCATGACAGGTGACAAAATGTGAATGAAACCAGGTAAAGAGTTGAATGAAGCTGAAAATGACCCTGAACTCCTTCTCTCCCGTCTTCACAGTGCCTGCTACGTCTCAATTCACATTTTCCAAAGCTATTTCGAGCACGTCTATAAAGTTTGAGTGGTCCAACGTGACGGGGGCGGACAGCTACATCTTGTTTGTCGAGGAGACAATGACTTCTACAGCAAGGGTTTACAATCAAACCTTCACAAACACCAGTGTTCAGGTGGACGGCCTGACTCCATCTACAACATACGCGTGTTACGTTTACTCCTCCAACTGTGCAGGAAGAGGCGCCAAAAGTAACATAAGGACAATTTTGACTTGTAAGTGCTTGTAAAGTGATTTTTTTTTTCTTGTCACAGGAGTACCTTATGAACTTTAAACACAAATCAAGCAAGTGTATCACTCTGTAAATGACAGCAAACTGTTTTTTATTACTGATAGTGGTGCAGCCGCCGACTGGTGTGGCTCTGGTAGCAACAGGAAAGAGCACAGCTCGAGTGACATGGAACCCTGTAAACAAAGTCCTGCTTTACCAAGTTAGTGTGACGGACAACAGCATCCCCAACCTGGCCCCGGTCATCAAAACAGTAACAGCCACCTCTATGGATATCAGTAACCTGGAACCCTGCTCCACCTTTACAGTGGGAGTTTCATCAGTAAATGCCTTCTTGGATCCTGGGGAGCCCTCTAATATCAAATATACTACTTCTAGTGAGTATTTATGTAAAAGATTACAACGTCTGACTTCATTTAGCTCTTCTGTTTGTTGTTCAGTTCATTGATGCCCAACAGTCCCTGTTATACATGTACAACCAGTTATAAAGATAATTCTTGTTAGCATTTTGAAGGACAGTCTTATCGATTCACCCACAGATTTTATTGTTTTTCCTGTCTCATTCTGGAGCTAAGTTGCGCTTGCGTCCGCTGTAACATATGTCAGTGGAGTACATTTGCCTAATCTACCCTGCACCTTCAGACATGCAACAAACCAGGGCTGAAAGAAATGTTGATGGTTCAGAGTACATAATTAGGTTCCAGAGTGAAAAAGGTTCAGGTCAGCAAAGTCAAGACAGTCTACTGTTCAACCACTCTTGACGTTATGGTCTGGTAATTTCTGAAGAGGTGTTCTGTCTTCATTAGTTAGTACCTTATCAGCTGTGACATCAGTCAAACATGGACACATTGTCCAGTTTTAAGATTGGGCTTAAGACTTTCCTTTTTGATAAATCCTATAATTAGGTTGGCTTGTTATGCTGCTATAGGCTTAGACTCTTGGAGAACAAATTGACCTCATGTCCTTAAATGTTTTGCTAAAATTGAATAGTTTTCATCTGATACTATTTCTACCTTAATATGTGATTCTTGACCTGCCATTGTGTATCTGTTCCTATCAAACCCAGCCGGTCGAAGCAGATGACCACTTGTCCTGAGCCTGGTTCTGCTAATGAGGGAGTTTTTCCTTTCCACTGTCGCCTTCATGCTTGCTCAAGATGAGAGTTCTGCAATGGAGTTAAACTCAAAGCAGTCTGCTCCTCAGATAAAGTGTTAAATGATTATTTTTATGAATGTTTTTGTTAAATTGTTGTTTTTATATATGGATGTTTCTGTTCAGTGCCCTGAGATGACTTATGTTGTAACTTGGCACTATATAAGAAACTGAACTGAACTGAATTGAATCAGTCGGAGCGAACAGTGTTGAGAAAATAATAGTCCTTGTCCACTAGGCTAAAGGCCAAATGAGGGCTTGTTCATTCCGTTTCAGGTTTAGAAAACAACTGTTTCACAAAAATGAACCTTGTATGAGCTAATAATAAACTTCAACACATTTGTATGATGCTATTTGGCAAAACACCACTTCAAAAATTACAAGACTTTTCCTTTACCTGTTCTGAAAAACTAAAATATCCAAAACAGTTTATGTGGGATTTATTAGAGGATATTCTGCAGCAGTACAACCTGTTTATTAATGAATAAATATTAGTATGATCTGTTAATGAGACTTTTTTTTTCAAGTTCAACAATTATTTCCAGTTTTAACATGTTCCAAACTTTTTTTTCCCTCAGCAATTAATGGAGTAACAACAGTTTCGACGGACTACAGCTGCTCCCAAAGCACAGTAACAGCTTCTTGGGATGTGGTGTTTGGAGCCAAAAGTTACAGGGCCACAGCTGTTGATGGCACTGGTAACGCTCTAAACTGTACTTCAACCTCCACAAGCTGCCAGATTCTTATGCTGAGATGTGGTGAGAAGTACCAGGTCCAAGTGACCGCAATCTCTGCCGACTGTGAAAGCACCTCCAACATCACCTCCGTTTTTGAGACAGGTGAGAGCAGCACCTGCAGCCATGAAAACCAACATGGATTGTGTTAACCTGCCATTAACCATTTGTATTATATGTGTATGCATGAAAGCACCTTCTCGTTTTACATCGCACTGTGGCACACACACCTATATACTTTCCTAATGCTTCCTCAAAACTCTGCCCTGTGGGAAGCAGTTTAGGCTCGTCACGCAACATTCTGTACTTGTTCTTAAGCTGAGCAGTGTAACAAGCACTTTGATCAGACATCAACACCTGCCATCCAATACCACTCAATCATAAGTCTTGTATTAAAGTTAGAAAGTGATCTTGAAAGGTCACCTACAGGTATTAGTCTGAAAAGTGACAAAGTGAAGGGGTTACATTTGTGTCCACTTAGATAACTGATGTACTAACATGCATATAAACCCAGAACATACATAGGTTTGTCTTATGAAGTGATAAATATCTATTTCTCCCCATGCAGCCAAGACTTTTACATATTCCATGCACATCTCTCTCACTCTCTCCCCTTCAGGCTGTAGTGTAGGTCCTGCTCCTTTTGGAGCAGGGTCAGCCACATGGATTCTCCTTCTCCATTTTTACTCTATTTTGTGTATCATTTGTTGTGAGATGAAACGTCTTCATATACAGCTGGATAACATCCATCCACCTCTTCTTCTGCTGTCCCCTGCTTTGTTGATCGAAAACTTCTGCATTTAATAGCCTTTACCTTGTTGTCATCTTTGATTTGCATGTATCCATATCATCTCACTCTTGATTCCTGTATCTTATCCGTGAAACAAGCCACGCCAAGCGTTCTTCTGATATCGTCATTTCGCCGTCTATCCTTGAGCAATACTCCAAGAATCCCACCTAGTATCCATATTTCTGTTCTTTCCAGGAGTTCCTCTTCTGTTCTCTTTAATATCCATACCTAAGCTCCACAAAGCAATACTGGACACACCATCATCTTGCACGCACAGTAATGCACTGTACGTACAATGTATTTCCTCTACAGCAATGTTTTCTTAATGTCTCACTCTTCCTGTTGCCCCTGCAGTCCCCTGTGCTCCAGTTTTAACTGAGACTCAACATGATTGCTCCTCCAACGTCATCACTTTCAGCTGGCAGCACACCAACAACACCCTCTACTATGTGGCTGAGGCTGAAGACAATACTGGCACAATAACACAGTGTAAGACGATGGACAATGCGTGTTACTTCACAGATACTGAGTGTGGTCAGTTCTACAAATTCACAGTGTACGCTGTCAGCTCTGGGTGCAACAGCCAAGTCAGCACACCAAAGCTTGCCCAAACCTGTAAGTAGGTTTTGTTTCACTTCACTTAAAATGTGTTATATTGCGAGTATCTGCGCTCCACTGTGCCCTTAACTTGTTATAACCAAAGAGGCTAATTGAGTTCCTTCATGTATAACCATTGCTGATGCCCAATTTCTTCTTAAAGCTCCTTGTTTACCAACAAACATATGGACAACATCTGACTGCAGCTCTGACAAGCTTGTCACAAACTGGGACTCGTCTACAGGAGCTCTTTCGTACACTGTAAACGCTGAGGGGAACAATGGGCAAAACTACAACTGCTCCTCTACGAGCAATAACTGTACAATCGCCGGTGTGCCGTGTGGTGAACAATTTAGTGTCTGGATTGTTGCCTCTAATGATGGCTGCTCCACCGAAGAGGTGCTGGGAGAATCTGCTCAAACTGGTATGAACCCTTTATAAGAGTAATTGATCTACAGTAAGTTAGAGTTCTTGAGATGTTGTTTATCGACACAGCGTTTTCTCTGTCTCTCTGCAGTTCCTTGCACTCCCACCAATGTCTCCGTATCAACGTCGTGCAGCCAAGATTCTGCTCAAGTTTACTGGATGCAGAGCTCTGGGGCATTACTTTATTTTGCTATTGTTGAAGATGCAACTGGAAACGCAAACTACTGCTACTCGTTGGGCACCAACTGTTTGATTAAAGGCTTGAGATGTGGACAGAATTACACAGCCAAAGTTATTGGTACCAACCTCATGTGCAATAGCACAGAAAGTCAAGAAGCCGTTTTTATGGCAGGTAAGTTAGTGTCTGGTCAAGACAAAGTAAAAAAATAAAATAAAGATGATTAATTTGGCAATTTTTACACGGAAAATAGAACTTTATAGCATCATTTGAACCATTTTCTCCAGGACCCTGCCCTCCAGCAAATATTGAGGTATCCAGAGACTGCAGCGCCAATCATGCTGTGATTGTCTGGCAGAACCAACAGATGCCGGGTTTATACACTGCAACTATAGAGGATCAGAGCGGGGATACACTTAACTGTAGTAGCAACACAGCCAACAGCTGCTACATCCCAGCTGTGCCTTGTGGAAAGACATACAATGTCAGTGTCACCTACACCGATGGAGACTGTATGTCCACCTCAACAAATGTCAGCATGGATACCGGTAATGCAACTGTTGGTCAACTATGTAAAAACTTTGATGCAAAATATGAAAGAAATAAAAAAGACGACAAGACTTTTGTATGATGTTGTGCATCTTCTTGTTTCAGTGCCATGTGGTCCTGAAGATGTGAGGACCAGTGTCAGCTGTGGTACAAATGAGCTGACTATTACATGGAACGTCTCAGTTCCTGCAGAGAACTACACCACCGTCATCTCCAGTGGAATAGATCAGACTAGATTCTGCAACTCCACTGGAACCCAGTGCACCATAGGAGGTCTGCTGTGTGGAAGCTCATACACAGTGACAGTTTTCTCCTTCACTGGGACATGCTTCAGTCTGCCAAGTTCACAGGTCACTGTGCAAACATGTACGAGAACCCAACAAAAGGGACAGGGATCTGGCAGTGGGACTTTGTTGAACGCCTATCTTTAATTCTGTCTTTTTTGTTTTCCTTCAGTGCCATGTCCTCCCACCAATGTCAGAACTGTGCACAGGTGCGCTCCAGATCCTCTCCCTGTGTTGTGGACTCCTAGTGGCAATGCCAAAAATTACATTGCTGTGGCTGAGAGCAGTGCAGGTCACAGGGCTGTGTGCACAACCAACAGCACTTCTTGCAATCTTTCTGGGCTTCGCTGTGGAGAGATTTACAACATCAGCGTTGCAGGAGCTGATAACACCTGCACAGGTCAACAGAGTAGTGCTCTCTCTCTAAAAACAGGTAACAACTGACCAGCACAAACAATGAATCAATCTATGAGATTACATTCATAAAAAATTTAGAAAAACAAAGGTTTATTTAAAGAATTGATAGTTTCTTTCATGATAACTTAAGTTGTTTCTGCTTCACGCTTCAGAGCCATGCCCTCCATCTAACGTGACAAGCCTGGTGATGTGCAGTGATGGAGCAGCTCAGGTGTTCTGGGCCCACACCGCTAACGCAGTGAGCTATGATGTAAAGGCTACCAGCAACGGTCCGACAATCACCTGCAGCAGCTCCGCCTCTAACTGCACTTTGAGTCACCTGGTCTGTGGCCAAGCATATGACATCCAGGTGTCCGCCTCTGATGGTACCTGTGTCAGCAACTCCAGCACTGCCTTTAGGCAAGACCAAGGTACTGGGAGAAAATGGTCTGCAACAACTGTACCTCAGCTTGGTGTTTGTAGCCCTGATGAAACCTGAAGACATATTTTCTCTGTCAGGAAGTCAAGAAGATGAAATACTTTTTTTTTTTTTTTTGTCAGACATATGGTAACATTGTGGTTATTTGCAACAAGCTTACAATAAGCACTAGCTTCTTTAAAATCATTGCTTTACATTTTCACAGCATAAAGTTCTTCTGAACTCTTCTCACTCATGTCATAAAAACTTTTGTGGCACCGGCTATTTGTTGCCTAAATAAAAGCAAGATTCTGTTAAAAACTATAGATCAGTTATCCATATAAAGATATAAAAAAAAAAACTATTTAAAAAGATCATAAATATTGTAAAAAGGCTTTGTTTTGCTTTTTAAGGAAGAGCTGGGCTTTTAAACAGATTTTGTCAGCTTCCATTAACAGCTATCTGCTGCAATGCCAAAGTTAGCTTGAACAAGAATACTTGAGGAGATTGGGTTTCAGCTCAATTATTACATAATTATATAGTATGTTTATTAGCATATAGTAAGTACATTTGGGTGTTTAATTTTTTTGTTTTTCAAGTTCAAAGTTTCTGCTGAGTGTAAGTTGTTGCTGTACTTCTCAGTCGCCATCAGACGAAGCTGCCACCCTGACAGAACTCCATAACATGCCACCAATTTTCTCAGATATTTAATGATGGCCTGTCTCTTTTAGTACCTTGTGCTCCAGAGAACATCACTACAAATCTGATATGTGGCTCCAATGACCTAATGGTCAGCTGGATCTCCTCTCCGCTGCCCCTGAACTACAGTGTCATTGCAATACCCCTGGTTAGCAATGGCAGTCTGCTCTCCTGCCATACTTATGGAGCCAGCTGTGTCCTCAGTGGTCTTCAGTGTGGACAAACTTTTAATGTTTCTGTCAGAGCCTCCTCTGGCAGCTGCAATGGACCATACAGTACCTCACAGATCATTCACACAGGTAATGACGATGCTTAACATAAATATCAATGTATCTATATGTAAACTGTATTTTTTTTATGTACCGGTAATTTCTTCTGTCTGATCTCTCGACAGCCCCCTGCTCCTCTCTGAGTCTTACCACAGTGGCAGAGTGTGGTGCAGGTTCTCTTGTTGCCTCCTGGGATGCTTCTTCTGGTGCCTCATTTTACACAGCGACTGTGACAGGCCCCAATGGGTTCTCTGAGAACTGCTCCTCACCAAATCTCACATGCTCTTTCTCCGGCCTGCAGTGTGCCACTACCTACACCGTCCAAGTAACCGCCCAGGGCAGCCTATGCCCTAGTACACCAATTCAAACTATTGCAACAACAGGTGGGGTTTACATAGCTTTCCCTCAAACTCTTGATATCAAATGCACGTTACTACAGCAAATCCTCAATCTACCTGTTTCTCCAGGGCCATGTGATCCAGTAAATGTGACCAGTAGCCTCCAGTGTGGCTCAGATACAGCCATGATATCTTGGGTTGAAGCTGCCAACGCTGTGGCCTACACTGTTCTGGCTCAGGAAGGCATGTCTGATCAGCATATTTCCTGCAGGAGTAATACAACTTCTTGTCAGCTGAACCACTTGCAGTGTGGCAAAGTTTATAACCTGACTGTGTTGGCTGAGGATGCCATCTGTAATAGCACTGGAGTCAGGGGAGTCCTGATAACAGGTAGACAGACGTCTGAAAAACCACAAACTGATCAGACCAGCAACATCCAAAACCCCCTCATCAGTTTTTTTGTGTGTGTCTCCCTCATAGCTCCATGCTCTCCATCTGTACAAAGCAACACTCTGACCTGTGGCAACAGTTCTGCTCTTCTGTCCTGGACAACAATGGCTCACGCCACAGGATATACAGTCAAAGCAACAGCTGCAGATGGGACCAGTATTTCTTGTAGCTCACCCACAGCTTCATGCACGCTAACAGACCTCCTGTGCAGTGAGACCTATTTGACCACAGTCACAGCCCATGGAAACCAATGTGACAGCGCACCTGGATCCAGCACCAACATTACCACAGGTGAGCGATGCAACCACATCTGCTTGACCTCTTTTAGCCTTTTAAACTCTTAATTTTTCACTGCCTGTCTTGGTTTCAGCTCCCTGTTCTCCAGCTCTCGTATCCAAAAAGTACACATGCGGAACTAACACAGCAGTGGCTAGTTGGTCCAAACCTGCGGGAAGCATCAGCTTTCATGCTCAGGTGGTAGGAGAAGGCTATCAAGACAGCTGCCAAACAGCAACCACCACCTGTATGTTCAGAACATTTCCATGTGGTTTGGATTTCAATATAAGTGTCTCGGCTCAGGGAACCGAGTGCAACAGTAGCGTCAGCGTCAGCCAGTCCCTTCAAACAGGTAAAGAAAGTGATTAATGTAACTGATATATGGAATTCCCTAATTGTTTGTTGATACACCACCAAAAATAAAATTTCTAAAATGACGTGAAATGTGTTTGTTTTTCTGTACCCAGTCCCGTGCACTCCACAAAGTGTGAGCGCCACCATCCTGTGCTCCAATCACACAGCGCTGATAACTTGGTTGGAAGGTCCTGGTTCTGTCGGATACAATGTGATAGTGACTGGTCAGAACGGACACAACTACCAGTGTGGAAGCAACTCCACCAGCTGTCAAATCCCTGACCTCCACTGTGGTGAAACCTACAGCGCCACGGTCACACCGTACTCTCAGATGTGCACAGGACTCCCCAGTGCAGCCTATGACTTCAGAGCAGGTGCACAAACATATAGAGTTCAATTACTCACATCGTGCTTACATTCATGACATTAACACTTCTCCTCTCCAGGGCTTTGTGCTCCCAGTAACGTCACCGTCTCTCCGGTTTGTGAGGACAGCGCCGTCTCTTGGTCAAACGTACCCGAGGCTGAAGCCTTCATCGCAACAGCAACAGCCAACGATGGACACACTCACACCTGCAGCTCAAACTTTTCAAACTCCTGCAACTTCACTGAGCTCCACTGTGGGGAAACCTACTCTGTTGAAGTTGTAACAGTGGACCAAGGCTGCTGGAGTGAGCCAAGCTCAGCGGTGCAGCTGAAAACTGGTGAGAGGAAAACTACACTCGAAAAGAAAAATAGTTAATGTTTAAAGAAATGTAGGGTCAATTTACACTCATACACTGCATAAACTTTTAACTTTGTATATCTGAACAAGGTCAACATTGTTTTTCAAGGTTCATTTAAAACCTTTAACGACTTCTGGGCCTGATTCTGATTTGAACTGGCTTCAAACAAATTTTACTTGATCAGTTTTTTAAGAATAATCAGAATAGTTTGATTTAATTTTAAACTAGTTAAACACTTCAGGTAAATAAAAATTAATCTTTTTCTATGAATATCTATTTTCTGGTACTTAGATTAGCCTTGTGGAATAAATTAAACAGATCACACTAACACAAGACTGATAACATCAGAATTAAATTAAATATAGATGTATTCAGCAAGTATCTTGAAATCAGTTGGACCAACCCAGTTAATTAAAGAACCATCTACTGGAGCTCTAATATATGATGATGACTCTACACAAAAATGTTGAAACAAAAATGTAAATTTTAATGTGAAATATACAGATTCTGTTTATTTCCCTTAGCAAGTTAATTTGTACAAGTTGGATTTAGAAACAGCCAACAAAAATAAATTGTTTTACATCAGGGAAGAATGTCTAAAGTTAAGTCAACCAAACACATATTTGTATTGTAAAGAGCAGATTTGTTGCATTTTTGGTGGATTTTTTTTCCACACATAATCCAGAATCAGAATCAGAATAAGCTTTGTTATCATTGCTCCGAGATACGAGAACATGTATGTACAGTCGTCTGAAAGATGGGCGGAGTGCATGAAGTTGCTACTATGAAAGTGCGACCTTTTCTTTTTTTTTTTTTTCAGAATAATGTTTTTTCTTAGATGAGAAAAGGGAAGAAAACATGAGGAGAGACGGTATTAAAAAAAAAGATCTCTCTCACCATGTCCTAGACGGGGCACGATTTGAGGCATAAAAAAAAAACTACCACAGCAAAGCAACATAAATAGACGTGATACATGTACATATAGGCCGGTGAAGACGTTGAATTTTAAAGGAAGGTCGTAGCATAGTCCAGAGTCCCCCCCCCCACCCCCCCCAGCCATTG
>JARVLU010001586.1:19938833-19952336 GCA_031762415.1 Simpsonichthys santanae
TTATGTAAGATGAAAACCTGGTAATATTTAAATATGATGTAACATTATGGGAAATGAATTTAACTTTGAACTTGAGACTTTGAGGCCGTTAAGACTGAATTTACTATGCTTTGAAAGGGGACAGGTTGTCACGGGCACCAGCAAATAAGCTGAATTTAATGGTGTTCTCAAGATGGGGGAGGGTGTCTTGCCATATTTAGCCATGTTTTGACTGGTTACTTCAAAATCTACTTTTTGGTAAAGGTCTGTTCTTTTTATTGTGAAATTAGAATAAAATTATTAAATGAGGTGGAATAAAGAAAAAAAAACGTGTAGTTCATATAGCACATTTATGTAGTGGAAAATGGTCTAAGAGTCTTATACCCTTGGTGTAAAGTTTGTGGATGTCAAAGAAGTGAAAAAATGAATTGGAATCAAATCAACATTCAGTCAGTTTTGAAAAAGCTTTTCAGTAATTTGTGTTTAATAATTAAATTCAGAGTTTGCTTGGATTAAACATTTTTAATCACTAATACTGCCAGCTTTCTGAAATCGTTTTGTTTTGTGTCAAATCAACGTGTAATTCATGAACTAATTCTAAACTCTGTATTTTCTTTCTTCCTTTCTCTCTTTATGTTTTAATAAATTTTTCCAGGCCTTTATGAATCAGCACTGTGGTGAGTTGGTGTCACTCTGCGAGGCGTATTTAGCCGGCATCATCCTGTGTGAAAATGGAACTCAGAACCTCAACGAGGAGCTGACGGTGAGAACGGAGGTTCCCAAAGAATGTGCATAAATACACAAATAAACTTATACAAGTCAGGAAAAACTACAGGACAGAGAAATCATTGATAAAAGGCAAAGTGAACCTTCTCATCTCTAACAAGCTTTTACACACATGTGTATAAAATGTAATGACTTGGTGAAGGGTGTCTCAAGTCTTGTACCTGTTGTCCTCTGACTGGACTGAAAATGTTTTCTGTACCAGATAAAGTACTTCCACACTCTGGGCGTGGCATCTCTCCACTGTCCTGCAGTGATCAGTAAAAAGACGATGCTGCTGGTGGAATCTGTCCTGACCACACATTTGGATCAGCTGGCAGGTATGAGATGGACATCTCAGTATCACATATTGTTTTATAGACTTTATATAACTTTAGCATGATCGTGTAGACACCAGACGACAGTGACCGTTTGCTTCAAGTTCATTCCTCCTATAATAACTAAGTTCTTAAATAAATACCAGCGTTGCTTAACTGTGTTGCACATTTTTTAATCCCACCTCAGAGAATAGTTTAATCCGTCTGATCTGTTGTCTCTGTAATGAACAGATTACCACAAGGAGCTGCCAGCATCTCTGCCTCTGTCTCAGTTCAGAGCAAACTCTCTGCCCACCAGCGTCAAAGCCCATGGCGTCATCACTTTGGGTAAACTCCTACCTCGTTCCTCTTTCTGGGTACCGTGTCCGGTTGTTTGTCATGACATCTAACATTGTTTTGCTCAGGTAAACTATGCCTGCAGCATGAAGAACTGGCACAGAAGTACATGCCGGTGTTTGCCAGAGAGCTCGAGATCGGCAAGGAGGTCGCTGTGCGCAACAACATAGTGGTGATCATGTGCGACCTGTGCATTAGATACACCAACATCGTGGATCACTACATCCCCAACATCTCTGCGTGTCTGCGGGACGATGTATCTGTCATCAGGGAGCAGACTGTCATCATGCTCACCAACCTGCTCCAGGTTGGTTCTGCTCTTCACAGTACACCTAGGAACAATTCATTCAGTGGTCTTGGTGACAAGTCATATGTGATATCTGAACAGTTAAAATACATATTTACTTTTATGTTTTATTAGTTTTAGTTCGTAATCATTTTAAATGGTTTATCAAATACTAAATGTGGTGGGCTATCAAAAAACTAGTTAAAGATTTGTCATTCACATCACATGTGGTTCATGAGGTGGAACGAAATTGTGTACACAGGTTCCCAGTTACACCCAATAATAGCAAAAATATAAAGTATACAAAGAAACTGTATATAAAGATCTAAGATATTCACTAAGATATACGCTAAACGAACAGTAAACATTACGCGAAAAGATCCAAGATATGCGCTAAACACTGATAATGTAAAATAATAAGGTATATTAAACAGCAGCCCGAACATGAGTCTGTAGTGTGTAGATGGGTATGAAACAGCAGCATAAAGGCGAGAGATCAGCAGCATGGATAATCAGCAGCACAGATAAGGTGCATATCACCAATCAAAATGGCATCAGTGATTTTAAAAAAATAAAAAAAATTAACCACGATTATTCTGGTTAGAGATTCATGAGTCCAACAGCTTCAGGGTAGAATCTGTTCCTCAGTCTAGTGGTTCTACACTTAATGCTCTTCAACCTGCTTGAGGGGAACATCTTCTGTGCAGCCTTCACCACTCTCTGCAAAGCTTTTCTTTCTGCAGCTGTGCAGCCTCCATGCCACATGTTGATGCTGGAGCACAGGATGCTCTCCACTGCACACCTGTACAAGGAGGTGAGGACTGATGCTTCTCAGGCCAGCTCGTTTCAGCCGCCTGAGGAAGTAGAGTCTCTGATGACCTTTCTTGATCATGTTCAAAGCAAAGTGAGAGATCTGCTTCTATAAAAGTAGAAATCAAAATGCACATACTTTTCCAAAACTGAGTCGAGAAGGGACAAGACCACAGTAGCCTGCATGTGTCGTGAAGAAACACCGCCCCCTGCCGGTGAGCAGCGGTCCTGCCCTGTGAAAAAATGCTAGGCTCAGGCTTCCTCTGTGCTGACATGTCCTTGTTGATAAGCAGATTACGTTTCCTGTCGTGCACACAGACCACACAGTGAAAGTGACTCAACAGAAGCAGATGTTCGTTCGTATAAAGTATCACAAAGTGGGAAGCCTTTTTTTTTTATTTTTTTTTACCGCTTACTAAGCGGTGAAAATAACAACGAGAAAAAGCTGCTAAGGCCGCTCTCCAGTTTTGTCACGTTCGAACGTAAAGTCTGCGCAGCCGCAGTAGCTCCGCACTCGAGCCCACTGCAGTTCCTCTGAAGCGCTGCGGATTGAAGGCTGCCTGCAAAACACTCCGACGGCCAAAGCCTTTTGTCACCGAGTTCACGCGTGGTTTATGCGGTGGATTAATTAATAAATGGCTGCCAGTATGGATTAATAATCAGATTAATGCTTGCAGGAGGAGGACGGCTCGGCTGGACGCTGCAGCTTCCACATTAGCTCTGTAGCAGCGCGCAGTGATGTTTCGGACGTCGCTACTCTCAGGTGCCCGGTGCTCGGATGCCGACAGCGTGCGGTCCTACCAGGATCTGTTCGACAGGCTCGACACCAACAAAGATGGCAAAGTAGACGTGGCTGAGTTACGAGCGGGCCTCAAGGCGATGGGAATGTACCGCCAAGGTGCAGCGCAGGTAACAAGAAGCAAGGGGATCCTGGTTCGAGTCCCGGGCGGATCAGTTACTGAAGTCCAAAGTGTGTGACCCGGACTGACTCTTACTGAATATCGGTTTTCTTTGCCTTTTTAATCTCTGCAGAAAATTGTGTTAACTGGGGACGAAAACAATGATGGATGTTTGGACTTCAACGAGTTCACAAAATATCTGAAGGAGCACGAGATGAAGCTGTGGCTCACATTCACAAGTCTGGACAGGAATGATGATGGTAGGAGATGATGGGGTGGGGATCGTTCTAATGCGTTCACCCTTATACCATTTTGCTTATTTTGCACGTTTCAGTCATGTTCTTTTAATGTGCACCAGGGCACATTGACGCCTCAGAGATCCAGCAGTCCCTTGCAGAGCTGGGCATAAACGTCTGCAAGGAGGACGCCCTGAAAATTTTACAAAGGTCTGAAGTCCACCTGCACGCCATGCGCCTAATTCCTACTTTTATTATACACACGCAATGCAACGTAATCAAGGTGAAAAGATGTCTCTGTGCACCCTCAGCATGGACATAGATGGGACCATGAAGGTGGACTGGAACGAGTTCAGAGAACACTTCCTGCTGTACCCTGCCTTCAACTTGGAGGAGATCATCCGCTACTGGAAACACTCCACGGTACGGCCCACATACAAAGCCTTGGTGAACCTGCCCACACTCCTTCACTCCTCCGGTGTCAGGTATAGATTTTCTCTGCAGATCGCTGCAGCTTTTTAAAACAAACAAGATAATTAGTCCACAGTTGTACATTTTGTTCCCTTCCACCTCTCCTTATGATGCCCAGCCCCATGTTCTTGGAGCAAATAAAGATGCCGTTGAGTTTTTTTCTTTCTTCGCACTGCACTTCACTTCACAGAACCTGTTTCTAAATGTTTCTCTGCAAACCTCATAAAAATGTGTGACAGGTGTCAGCGTAGGACACACGTTAACTAACTCGCTCTGTAATCTCTTGTGTTCCTCAGCACATTTGCGTTAAAAAGCCACTGCACTATGTTTCGTTTCATTCTCAGGCGTCCTTTTTTTTTTTGCCTTTGTGAAAACATATTTGTTTATCTGAAACAAAAGGCGAGGACTCGTACGGCTCAGTAGTTACAATTTCACAAGCATTTCTGACAGAAGGGTAAACAGCTCATGAGACAACGGCATTTTAGCGTTCCCGCCTGGCTTACGTGCATTTTTAACTCCAGTCTGTCATGTTCTTGGGGTATCAGCTTTCTGGTTTGTTGAGGCCGTGCAAAAGTCGTCTGACTGTTGCTACACAACTGTGAAAACAGAAAGGAGAAGTTGTTGTGAGGGGTCACTGTCAGCCACTCAGGCGTGCATGTTTGCAAGATAGTCTGTGACTCACATTTGATATAATTTTGCTTTAATACATTGGGAATATGCAACAAAGTTATTTGTAGTTTTTACTAACCTACACTGACTGGCACAGGTGACATGCATGGGTTCACTACATTTTTGTTCCCTAGGTGTTGGATATAGGTGACAGCCTCTCCATCCCGGATGAATTTACAGAAGAAGAGAAGAGCTCGGATGTCTGGTGGAAGCAGCTGGTTGCGGGCGCGGCGGCAGGCGCCGTCTCTCGCACCGGCACCGCCCCGCTGGACCGACTGAAAGTCTTCATGCAGGTGAAGCAAGTTCAGGAAAAGAGACGCGGAGGGGTAAATGGACGTGCATGTGAAACCGTTGGGCTAAGCATGTCTGTGTTTACGCCACAGGTTCATTCTTCCAAGGCCAACAGGATAGGGCTGATTGGGGGCTTCAGGCAGATGATCGTGGAGGGGGGTCTTACTTCTCTGTGGAGGGGGAATGGAATCAATGTTTTGAAGATCGCACCTGAGACGGCCATCAAATTCATGGCTTACGAACAAGTTGGGAACTGTACCTTTAAAACATGCTGCTCATGCTTAGAGTTTATTTTCTAATAGTGGCTAATATGTGGATGTACTTGTATTACAGTATAAGAAGTTGCTGTCATCAGAGGGAAAGAAGATTGAGACGCATAAGAGGTTTATAGCTGGCTCTATGGCTGGAGCCACTGCACAGACTGCCATCTACCCAATGGAGGTACGAGTCCTTGCTGGTTATGAGCCTCATGAAGTGTGATTTAAAAAAAAAATAAAACAGTTGTTCCTCCATGAAGAGGTGTGGGTCTGAAAATGTTCTTATATTGTCTAATGACAATGACGGTGGTTATCAACTGGTGGCCCATGGGCTGCTTTAGGTTTGCTGGAGGGGGCTTTTGTGGCTAGTTAAGGTGACATTATAAAGCATAAACTATCTAATCATTTTTAACATTTATTAAAGAAAACAAATTCTTGTAAAGGTGGGGATACATATGCCTCTCTTATGATTGTCTATTGTCGCTGTTGTCATCATTCTTTGTTGAAAACAGGTCTCTTTTAAATGAGTCCTCAAGGCTCAATAGGATTAACCTGCCTAAATAAAGGGTGAATGTTTTTTTTTTTTTTCAGTTTTTAACCATCTTTTTTAATAAAAAAAAAAATAAAAAAACTACAAACTATGCAGACAGTTCTTAATTTAAATAAATAAAGCATAAATATAAAGTTTTACTCCTAATCTGTTTGAACTCATCCTTTTTTGTTGTTTGTATAACCAATAAAATTCAGTTTTATGTCAGTTTTGGTCAAAGCTTGACAGCCGCTGCAGAGGGACCAAAGAGCCGCATGTGGCTCCAGAGCCACAGGTTGCAGACCCCTGTTATAGCATCTGCTGCCTTGTTCACCAAGAGGCTAATATTGCTAAACTAGCAATCTGCAGCTCTACTTATAAAAGCTACATTTCCTAAATTGGAAAAACAAATGGGCCTACTTTGGCTAGTGAGGCTGTATCATTTGAAACAATGTGGTACTCATTTCTGTGCTGTGTTAGTATACAGCTCATTCAGAACTGAGCAACACGGCGATGGGTCTAAACGTGTGTGTTTATGTATGTAAAGCTATTTTAGCCTCTTTTATTTACTCATTGCTCTTTATTGACTGTTAGTTTGTACAGCAGTTCCTCGTTTATCACAGGGGATCCGTACCCTGAAGATCCACGATAGCGAAAAACCGCGAAGTAGGAATAGTAGTACAAGTAGTATTAGATTATTTTATTATATATAAAGGTGTTTTAAACCCTTCCCACACTCTTGCAATATTCTAAACAATGTTTCTAAACACTCTAAAAGAGCACATAATGTGTCACATCATCAGCTCCTTGACTCCTCTGCTCTTTGCGCTCTTGGCCACGCCCACTCCTCAGCTCTCCACGCTGATCAGCTGTTCAACTGCAGCAGGATGTTTATCCTGCAGTATGGGGCTGCACAAAGCTGCTGGAGGAAGCTTTTTCTGCAGCTCTGGACTGCACAAATGTGCAGTAGGTGCTAAATAATTTAAAATAATTTATTTTAAATCAAAATGCCATGCCCATAGAGCATCTCATCCATCGATCAGCCAATTGTGTCATGTCCAATCTTATTTTGAAAAACCGCGATAGAGTGAGTCTGCGATAAACGACTTGTGAAGTAGTGAGGGACTACTGTAATTCAGTTTCAATTCAGTTTAGTTGTATAGCGCTAATTCACAACAGAAGCTGTCTCAGGGCACGAACAGAAACATTCACATGCACTATATGAAAAAATAAGTTAACAACAATATTTATCTAAGGAGGAGCAGATTGCTCAAGTTTTCACTTTGTAGCAGTCTCCCATCCTAAGCGAGCACAGATGCAACAGTGGAAAGGGGAAAACTCTCGCATGAGGAAGAAACCTCCAGCAGAATCAGGCTCAGGACAAGCGGAACCAGCCGGGTTTGAGAGGAACAGGAAGGAGAAATGAACACACAATGGCAGGACCAGGATGGAGGCCATCAGGTTCTTCTCTGGGAGGAAAGACAAAATGACAGAAAGTGTATGCTAAGAAAGAATACTTACAAATACAAACTATTCATGCAAACACAAAATGTATAATAATGAAAAATAATTAATTTAATTAATAAACATAATTAACTGCCTACTGAATTATTAATTAATTAATGCACACATTAGTTTCCTGTCTTTCGTTGACCTTTTACTAGTCTGATAGGGGTAGGTGCCACGGTGGAAGGATGTTCACATAGTGTTAACTTTTATGCAATGAATGTAATTATTGTTATCTGATCTATGTTATTTGGCTTCCAACAAGATCTTTGTAACTCTCTGCATGTTAGTTTTAGCCAAGCTGCAACTGTAGTTACTCCAGAATGCTGCAACTCATCGTTTAAGATGATTTAAAAAAAAACAAAAAACATGAACCTATCTCCCCGGTGCTTGCTTTCTTTCATTGGCTCCCGGTTTGTTTTAGAAATGCTTTAAAAGTTGTATTTATGAGCCAAAAGTCCCTGAATGGGCCGGTTCCTGTATTGAACCTCCTGCAACCTATGCACCTCCAGATCTCTTCCATCTAATGGTCGTTTGCATTTAGCTGTCCTGGGCTGCAGCCTGGTCCACAGAGGCGCTTCTATTTTCTTTGTATGATCTCATGTTCTGCATTGTCTTTAAATGCATTTGATTGTATTGAACTAGGAGAATCCTTGGTTCATTTGTGTCTCTTTGGCACTGCTTCTTTTAAAGGTCTTAAAGACTCGCCTGACCCTGAGGAAAACGGGTCAGTATGCAGGAATGTTTGACTGTGCAAAGAAGATCCTGAGGAAGGAGGGTGTCATCGCTTTCTATAAGGGCTACATTCCAAACCTACTTGGCATTATTCCCTACGCAGGGATTGACCTCGCTGTCTATGAGGTATGTGATGTGTGCTGCCCTTTCTTGCTGATGCTTATCTTGAGCTGCTGGGCTTTAATGAAATTAATCAGAAAACTGATAAGCGGGTGTGCAGTAGTTGAGTTCTTTGTTTGTTTCTCAGACTCTAAAGAACACCTGGTTGATGTATCACGCTAAAGACTCAGCAAATCCTGGAGTTCTGGTGTTGTTGGGCTGCGGGACCATCTCCAGTACCTGCGGCCAGCTGGCCAGCTATCCCCTCGCATTGGTCCGCACACGGATGCAAGCGAAAGGTAATATATGCTCAAAATGACACAAAGCATTTCCTGTCTACTTGTTTCATGAGTGAATGTGATTTAGCTTTTAAAAAGCCCTCATACTGAAAAGATCATTTCCTTCCATTTAACATCTCGTCGAGTTGCATGTTTTTTTTTTTGTCAGGCATAATTCTAACTAAGCATTTATTTTTAGACAAGCCCCTCCATCAACGTCATTCATCAACTTCCAAATGTGTCTTAAATTTTAGTGTTTGCATCAACTTGGCTTTACTTTTTTTTTTTAATCAGGCTACAATCAGAAAATGTATCTGCTACATTAAGATGCACATTTAAATAGTTTTTGTCATTTTTGATTACCTAAACACATTTACATTATTTAGTTGTCTAACTAGTTCATATTTTCTGGTACTTTTTTTATTTACTAAATTTTTTGTTGTTGTTGTTCTTAACATTAAATTTAGAACAGTTATTTGCTGTCAGCCATTTGTCCAGTATTTATATTTGTGAAGGAGGATGATAATAGTTTTGCCTGTGTTTGCGTGTGTGTGTGTGTGTGTGTGTGTGTGTGTGTGTGTGTGTGTGTGTGTGTGTGTGTGTGTGTGTGTGTGTGTGTGTGCGTGCGTGCGTGCGTGCGTGCGTGCGTGTAGTATCATTAACCACCTGGTTAATGAAACTGCACAAAGTAATCCTTTGATGTACCTCTACAACTGACTAACTTTTGGACTCAGTCCAATTCATGAGGGCTGACAACTTTATCAAACAAAAAGGCTGGTCATTTAGTCAATTTTACAGATATTGAGCTAATATTTGATGTGATAGTTTTAGTCTGAAACTCTGACATTAAAGGTCGATCTTTCAAATATGAGGTCTTAAACAAAAATTGTAATTCTGTTGTTTTAGACTACAGGTAGTTATTTGTTTGGGTCCTTGTGTTTTCATATTTGACATTTTTATACACATCCTTTGGCTTTAAATAATGATTTTCTCTAAAACACTTTCTAAAAGTGTTAAGCTATTGTTGTAGCCATTGATTTGATGCCTTTAGTTAAGTGGTGATTCTAACTGGTTAAACCACTGGATGTCTTTATGTCGGGTTAAACTAACTGGATGTTTCACTGCAGAAAGTGTTTATGAATTGTCTTAAGTGAAACTACTGTTTATAGTTGAATACAAGAAAAACTTTTTTTTAACACTTCTGTTTAAATGCCCTGCTCATAATAATCCATCATAAACTTGTTTTCTGCACTTGCCAGCTAACGCAGCAGGTCAGCATCTGATTGAAAATGCAGCACAGAAGTCAAAGATCCATCTCTGTTTTTTCTTTTAATTTCTGCAGCGTCACTGGATGTGTCAGACCAGCCCTCCATGAGTTCTCTGTTGAGGACGATTATAGCCAAAGATGGTTTCTTTGGGCTCTATCGTGGCATCCTGCCAAACTTCATGAAAGTCATTCCTGCTGTCAGCATTAGCTACGTGGTTTACGAGTACGTGAAGAGCGGATTGGGGATAACAAAATGACAACTGAGGTGGAACGTTCTCACTATTTATTAAACTTAAAAAGACCTGAAAATATATCCAAAATGACTGATGGACATCAAACATACTGAGCATGACCTCATGGGCTAGAAGGTTGTATGTTTTTATAAGCTGCCTGCTAGTAGTGTTTGAATCAGATGTGGTGCGCATGCTTTATTTATTATCTTAAAGTTGCACATTACACACTTCCTTTCTTTACACACAGTCCTGAATAACGCTTGACACATACATTTATGTTGATACACTAGTAACAAAAGTTTTATTTATGCTGCTGTTTTATTCTTCCAAGTCTTTAATCTGTTGGTAAAAAGAGACAAAGTTTTTTTTTTCTTAAGGAGGAAAGTTATTTTCTACGGAGAAGTTTGGATCTTATCCCATGCCACATCTATCTGAATAAGAAAAGAAGCACCACGTCTGCTGAACTGTGCATTTGGCTACACACACTGGGGATAAATAATTTCACACTTTTTAATCTTGAAGCACCTGCTCTCAAGGGACTTTACACCGTCAGAGGTCAACGCTCCAACCAGCAGCTCTCAGCTGAACAAAACCAGGCCTCAAAAAAACTTTTAACACTGGACGAGCGCGCGTGTGTGTTTAAAAACACACATGTTGTGCAATGTGAAAAACATTATTCTTTATAATCATATTAATGTGCCTTACAGCCTCTTCATGCAAACTTTGAAGATGAGTTTTTTAGCTGTATATACTGTATTAATGCACTGTTTATCCAAACGTTTTACTTATTTATTGGACTCTTTAATTAAAAAGTTATCACTAGACTGAAATACCTGCAAAGACCATATTTTTGTCATGTGTGGCTTCTTTTTGGCAGACACACCTACAGGCTTTCATCATTTACATATGCCTCAGCATTTACTTTGTATTGTCAGCTCTTAAAGATATGGTGAACATTTGACCATCGTTGAAGCTATGTTTCCATTCCAAAGGCAAGGTGAATTTTGGATACTTTTTTTTAACAAGTTGGTGCAAAAAATTGACCTTGTATGCATGTTTCAAAAACTACTCGATTGTTTTTGCTAATGCAACGCAAACTGAATTTATTTACATGATGAAAAGCTGGTGATATAAAGCACTTAGTGGACAAGAAGAAATTAGACTTGGCAGCTAATGAGCAACTGTTCATGCAAATAAAGTGCTTTTAAATGTTCTAGTTATACTTTTGTTGTTTAATTTGGGTTGTATGTACATTTTTTGTCTGCTGAACAGTTTATTAATGTATTAGTTATTGTTTTAAACATGCTGGACATAATTTGAGGTCTGCATGCACTATTTATGTAACAACACAAATATAGCTTGACTGATCTGCAACTTGGAAGAGGTGAAAGAGATCAATGTGATGCTTTTAAGTTTTTCCATTTTTCCTTAAGCGTTTCAACGCTTGTTTGTAAAAATAAAAAAATTGGCAACGCTTTAAAGCCAAAAATCAAGATGGTTCTTTTTTTTTCTTTGGTCCATGTCAACATGAATCATGTTCACATTATGCCTGCACATGTGGTCAGATTATCACTGCTTAAACAAAACAGTCTGATCAACACTGCACCTGAGAAAAATCTGTGACCAACAGAAGATAAGTCTGAGCAGTTTTATGTAAAATAAAAGTTTTGACATTGTTTTTATCCTGATGCATGCTCAATAATCCAGGTAGAAAAAAAATATAAAAAAAGTTAAGTCGGGTCCTCTAGACATTCAAAAAACAAAACAGCAAAAAAAAAAAAAAACATCTTTCATCCGAAAGTCTGTCTCATTTGTCTCTATGTGGCCCTGTGATGGACTTGCGACCTGTCCAGGGTGTGCCCCGCCCCTTCCACAGAGATTGCTGGACATGGGCACTGGTGACCCCCGTGACCCAAAAATGGAAGAAGCGGGTAAAAGATAATGGATGGATAGATTGATCCCACAGGAAATTGTTGTGCCAGAGTTTCAGTAAGGAACAATCAAGGAAGCACAAAAGTAACAGAATATAAAAAATAACAGAGAATACAAAAATACCAGCAGTAAAGTTCTTAAACAGGTCAGGTGCAGACAGAAACATTAAAGCGTTTACTGTGGTGCAGGTATTGTCCAATGTTTAGAAAAGGGGAAGAGTTGAAGTTTGATAGCCACAGGGAGGAAGGATTTCCTGTGGCATTCTGTGTAGCACCTCGAATAGTGAAGCTGAATGGTTTTCTTCTGATTTATAGTAGAGTTAAGCAGCATGAAATGAATATTTAAATGTCCAAAACAGGCTTTCAATGTGGCATTACGTATATTTACTTTAATACTTTTTTGTAAATTTTATATAAATTTTAAGATTAAAGTAAAAATTCGGCCTTTTTTCAGGATTCTGAAATAAATCAACTTTTCAACTGATCCTACCCTATCCTCTTCCATTATATTTCACTTTATCAACACAAATCTCTGTTTTACTTCATATTTGTTTTGTTTAGTGAAAGAAACGGTCCCATGCTGATGACGTCACACTTGTTCTCGCTCCTGATAGGTGGACCGTTGAAACCCTTTTTGTCCTCAGCGCTCGCGGTTGTTGGGAACACAGTTCGGTTTGTGTGTTGCAACTTGCAAGAGGGGAGGTCGGTGAGAGCCTGCTGTCCCGCTGAGCGACAGCTGGTGTCGGTGAGTGTTTATCTGTCTGGTTTTTTTAGCTACTCGGTGAATTATATGCGATTACATTTACTGCGAAGCTTTGTGAGGTTCGACCTCTAACTAACAAGTTGCCGAGTTAGTGACAGCTAGTTGTAGCTAGCTGACTTTGCGATTAGCTAAAAATATTTCTCCTGGACTGAGGTGAGGTGGATGGGAACAGCTGAACATCCAGCTGGGAGACTAACAAAAGGTTACTTTTTTTTGTACATTTAAGTTATTTTTGTATTTATATGCATGCTACTCTCAAGCTTCAAGCCAAGGTGGGGGGGGGGGTATGATTGCATCAAGAATTGGCTCTGAGCTCCTCCATGTTTGCTCTGGTGGTGGACTAACAGATGAGGTCAGTCAGGAACCCCCGTGGACTATGATGTTTGCAGATAACTTTGTGATCTGTGGTGAGAGCATGGAACAGGTGGAAGAGAACTTGGAGAGGTGGAGGTATGCACTTGAAAGAAGAGGAATGAAAGTCAGCTGTAGTAAGTGTGCACATGTGTGTGAATGAGAGGGAGGCAGGAGAAGCAGTGAGGCTACAAGGAGCAGAGGTCAGAAAGGTGCAGGACTTTAAGTACTTGGGGTCCACTGTCCAGGGAAATGGGGAATGTGGTGAGGAGGTGAAAAAGAGAGTCCAGGCAGGATGGAGTGGACAGATAAAAGTTTCATGAGTGATTTGTGACAAAAGAGTGTCAGCAAAGGTCAAAGAAAATGTTTGCAAGACACTGGTGAGATCAGCTATGTTGTGTGATCTGGAGACAGTGGCATTGACAAAAAGACAGGAGAAAGAACTGGAAGTGGCAGAAATGAAGATGTTGAGGTTCT
>JARVLU010001586.1:19980888-19991333 GCA_031762415.1 Simpsonichthys santanae
CAGCGCAAAATTTCTAATGACTTTGGATGAAATTTTAATATATTTATAAGTTTGTTAGCAAAAACGAACATAGTTCATTGATACAAGATATATATGTTGTGCCATTTTATGCAAAGTTCAAACATCATGTCAGGGCGCCTTTAAATCTATTGAAGTAGTAAAAGCATTTTACCTGAACTGAGTCTAAACTCCTGTCATCCTCCTCTATGCTGTCGGTGAACTCTTCACTGCTGCCGTCTTCATCATCTCCCTCCTCTTCTGAACTGAGCTCTGGAAACACAACAACCTTTTAAGAACAGAACACTCTCTGTGTGTTTTTAATTTCAATCCTAACCGTCCCCCCCTTTCTTCTTCCCGTTCTTTTACCTCTACCTCATCCTTTCCTTCTGCTCTGAATCACCACATTGGAAGTCATGGGGCTGATGGGAAATGTTATGTCACGAGTTGCTCACCAGCCAAAAACACTTGAGCAGCTCAGCTGTTTACAAGAGCTGCTCTTTATTCTGAACTCTCATACGGGCGTTATGGATCCTGCACGCCAAGAGGCCGTGCTGCTGGTTTATCTTGTATCGAATTTCTTTTGTGTTGCGTTGTTTACGGATTGTGTGCAGTGATACAAAGAATGTGAGTGGAAAAGTGGCTGGGAGGGGTTTTAAAGGGAATGGGGCTTTAATATAATGTGAACCAAACTGTGCTGTGAGGTGGTCACAAGAATAATGGAACGATTCTGAAGCGGAGCAAGTTCACAGGAGCTTAAAGGCCTCATTTAAACAAGAATAAGATTGAAGTAAATGTGTTTTTGTTGCCAATGAAGGGAACTTTTATTGGTGTCATGATGTGCTCTGGAGCGGTTTTCACTCGTGTGTTTGGTGTTACATAAACTTTGTCTCCCCCATGTCATCATACCTCCCTTATTTTTGGTGATTTTGAAAACATCTGGGTGTTACAGCCATGCAAACATGAATCATGCCACAATCTCATGCAGGAACATGGAGAAACTAACTTGGACAAATATCACAAACATGGACGATGAGATTTAAACGTCTTAGGTTTTATTTGTGACGTTCCAACACGTGTGCAGCAGGTGCTCTTTGTGTGAGATTTCACATAAACAGGGATGTTGAGGACAAAAAAATGTGTTTAAGATTCAGAAAGGAAAAACACAAAGAGGTTTGATTTTGTTTTAAAGGAGCAGGAAGTTGGGATTTCAGGGTTGGGACTTTTTTTTTTTTTTTTTTTCAAGAATTCCCAGTTGAACAAAATTCATAAGACCATGGCAAAAGTGCTCTTGACAAAAGGCAAGTACGTTTATTTTTTACGCATATAAAACACAAAAGACTTGACAATAATTCCATCTTAAGAGGTCCCAAAAAAAAAAAAAAAAAAGGATCAGAGCAAAACTTTCTAGAACTGATACTTGATTTCAAGCAAATCTTTTAAAAACTTACTGTCACATTAATCTATAATAAGACGTATCTCTCAGCTTCGACTTAACGAGCCTGTTTCATGAACTTCTAACTGAAGCAGAGAAAGTTGACCCCACAAACAGCGGAATAAAAACTAAACATTAACCCCGGATGCAAATTTAGATACAAGGCTGCATTTTTAATTTTTAACTTGGATTTTTGTAAAGTGTGCACATCCTGCAGACAAACGGATGATAAGACGATGGACGGCGAGACGTTTCACTGTAAGGCATGAGCTCGAGTTTCTCCACAGCATGAGTCTTTACTGGGACGGTAAGGCTGGAAGTGACACTGGTGAGAGATGGTACACAGAAATGGCCATATAGAAAACTACAAAGCAGGCAGTTATCAAAAACAAAACATGTTCACACAACAATCACAGGTTAATAAATAAAACTCGGAGTTGCACATTTTCATTTCAGACTACTCAACTCTGAGTAGCGCTAACAGGACAGAGCTGCCTCCAGACTGAAAGTCAGTTCTGCAGTAAACTGACTCGCCTCGTCATTTCCACCCTTTAAACGTTTCTAAACTCGACTCTCAGTGGTTGAAGGCAGCTCTGTCTCACATTTAGAGCACGAGCGCGGCTCAGGGGTGCATCAAGGAGCGTTAGTGAGAACGCCGCCTGCAGCCTCCGAGGCTGGACCCTGCCCATTCCCACCTCCAACGTCAGGCTGCCTTTTAGCCGCCCTTTCCAGTGCCAGGGCCATGCTACGGGTCCTGCCCAGGACCTCCTCCAACTGTCCGCGCAGCGCCTGAACAGAATCTAGCTCGGTATGGAGAGTCTGGATCTTCTCGGAGCTGCAGCAAAAGGTGAAAAATGTAGAACTGTAATGACTTATAGTCACAGATATTAGAACAAATCACACAAGATGTGGGTTCATCCTCCTTACTGGTCACTCTTGTGGTGGTGAGTTAATTTTTGGTATAATCGTTTCTCAGCCTTCAGGGCCTCATTCAGCTTGTTGTACTCAGACACCAGCTGCTCCAGCACACACTAAAGCACATGGACAGAAGGAATTATTCATTAAGTCAGTCCCTCTTAAGCAGCACAAACGTTGTCCAAATGTGAGAAGATCCTACTTGGTGATCGGTGCTGCCTTTTGCTTCCTCCAAAGAAGAGCGTAGATCAGAAATCTCCTTCTGCAGAAAGAGAAATAGTTGTGAGAAAATCTGTAGTTTTTTTTTTTTTTTTTTTTGTGAGGTGCATCATCTCCAGGTCTAAAAAACACAAAATACCTGAGCCTCCATCTCCTTCTTCAGCACCAGCTGCATGTCTTCCTTCAGAGCCTTCATCTCTGCCTCGGTCTCTTTTTGCACCGCCTCTTCCTGCACCTGAATCAGCTCCTGACACAAAAAAGCACCATCAGCATCACGAGGACAAAGCACGAAGAAACAAAGATTTATGAGCAGATACCTTAATAAAGGCTTCCTTCTCTTTGAGGAGCCTTCGTAGGTGCTCCATCTCTCCTCCCATGTCCCTCTCCTTGTCCCTCCTCAGCTCACACAGCTCCTGCTCCGTTTGTGCCAGCTGTCTGCGAAGCTCCTGCTGCTGACCTGTCCGCTCACTGATCACTAAGGAAAGCCTGTAGGAGTAGTCCTAACAAACAGAGAAGGCTGTTTGATTCATCTTTTTGTTCTTGTGCTCAGATCTAGATGTTTCCACACTGGTGCCGCTGCCTACCTGCAGGTACTGGTCTTTGGAGCTGAGTGTGTTGAGCAGATCTTGGACCTGTGCTTGGTGCTCATTAGTTTGGCGGCTGCGGTCTGACAACAGCTCCTGGAAGAGCTTCTCTTTAAGAGCCAGACGAGCTTTAAGCTCTTCCACAACCTCAGCGGGGCCAGCCTTCACCCTGGCACTGAGGGCAGCAGTTAGATCCTGGACGTGCACACATAAACAGCAAACGGTGTCAGAAAACCAGCTGTAATGGTCAAAGTAGAACTGGTAACAGAGGTTTGTGGTAAAAAGTGTTGACCTGCATCTCCTGGCTGCATGTCTGCAGCGCAGCCTGCAGCTGGTTAATGATGGCATCTTTCTCTCTCAGAGAGTTTTTCTCTTCCTTCTCGCTCTTCTGCTCCAACCACTGGAGGTTCCTGTAGGCCTCCGCCGCCTGCTCCAGCTCCAGTTCTTTACTTCGCACCAGAGCGTCCAGACTCTTGATTTTTTTTAGAGGGATCACAGGAGGAGCCAGACAGAATAGTGACACACTGCAAACAGCTGTAAACCCAACCACAGCAGCTCAGACTTTAAACGCACCGTGATGGTTTCCTCGTTGTTAGACAGGACGCAGCGGAGTCTCTCCAGGTCTCGCTCCTTCTCCCTGAGCGCCAGCTGCAGCCTCCTCAGCTGGCCATCACGTTCCTCCAGACAGCAGAACTTGTCATCAATGGAGCGCTGTAGGCAAAGAGTAAACTTCTGCTGATTAGCAAGTTTCAACATCTGGTTGTCAGCAGATTGCATGTCAGGCTCATATTTGTCAAAAGCTAATCAAATATAAATGATAGGAATCTACAAACTGACCCAGAGCTACTGTGGGACGTCTAAGTTGTTCAAGTTTTACATGACTGACAATGACGTCTTCAATATCAAGAGCATTTGTTTTTATGAGGCTACCATGAACCTCTGCTCATCATCACTGCGAGCGTTTTACCTCCAGAGCTCTGTCTCTTTCTTTAATGCGCTCCCTCAGCTTCTCCAGCAGGACATCTCTCGGTCTGGAGCTTTTTGTTGACTCCATCATCTCAGCGTATTCCTATAAATAAGATTTGATGTCAACGTCACAAATCGGTGCAAACAAACATGCATGTGTGTGTGAGGTGTGTGTGCCGTCACCTGCAGCTGAAGCTCCTTGTCCTGCAGGGAGTGTTTGAGCTGTTCAATGATGCAGTCTTTTTCCTCCACTGCTGCATGCTTCTCTGCCTCGCACTCTTTCAGAGCCGCTTCTTTACTCTGAAGCTCGGAGCGAGTTCTCTGAAGGGCGTGGCGCAGGTCCTACGCACAGCAGCAGGACGAGAGGTTGCACACCCGTGTGTTTGACTGGACCACACGTTTGGAACAAGCACTAACCTGGTTGTGGTTTTCTGTGACCTCCCTGTGCTGCATCACTTCTTGGAGGTCAGAGTTGAGTCTGTCCTTGAATTTCAGCAGGTCGTCTCCTTGCCTTTGGCTCTGTCTCAGGCTCCTCTGGCTGGCCTCCAGCTCCAGGCCGAGGGAGAACAAGGAGCCCTGCACCCTGACCAGCTCGTTCTGCAGCTGCGCCAGAGTTATGGACTCGTTCATCCCTGCTGGAGCCTAAAGAAGGACAGACAGTACGTCTCCACCTTTCTCACTGCTGATCAGGGATCCCAACACAAAACATGACTAGGGTCTCACCTGGCTTTGAGCAAGTTGGTTGCGATGGACCAATTCTTGCAGCTTACACAGAGTGTTGTTTTGTCCTTCAATCAAATGGTACAGCTCTTGGGCCTTGAAGCAGAATAAATTATATTGAAAAAAAATCAGCTCATTTGTAAAGCAGGTTCAGATATCTCACAACGACACGTGTAGCTACACACACCTCGCTGTCTTTAGTATTGATGGACTCTGTGAGGCCCTGAATGGTCCTCTCCTGACTCTGAGCAGCCTGGCGGAGTGAACGTAGCTCACACTCCATCTCGTTCAGTTTCTCCTGCAGCTTCTAGGAGCACAGAATAAGATAGTCAGATGATTTTATATATCCTCAGGTCCACTCTGATGAAAATATCCAACTGTACTTTGTGTTTTTGTTAAGGTCTCACCATATTGTTGGCCTCGCTCTCCTGGATCTTAGCCTGCAGGGACTGAACCTGGAGCTGAGCCTTCTGCAGCTCACTGACACACTGACCGGCCGCGCACTCGTACTGGTTGAGCTGACTCTGCTGCTCTTCGACAAGTTTCTGCACAAAATTCACAAGATGGAAAAGTCTAAACAGCAACAAGTATACGCATTTATGCACATCTGCAAAGTCGTCTGATCAAAATAAATTGTTTTGGAACATATTTTACTTGGAAATTCATAAAATCACAAACGACCTCAATACTATTTATAATGCCGATATACAAGCAGCATAATTTGCGCTCGTTTGTGCGTTCAGTCAGGAAATGGAGTTACTGGTTTGGTTTGTGAGCATCTGCATGCATGAGCGAGCGTGACTGAGTGCACCTAAAGCGCTCCGCATTCATTCAACCTTTATTTCTACAGGTTAGTCATAACCAGGAACATTATTATACGATGGTCTGTGTTACTGTGGAGCAGAAATCAACCAATTCACATGGTTTTATGGGCTGCAGCTTTTTTTTCCAGCTGACCAAAAATATCATTAAATAGTGCTATTGTAGTAGCCAACCAGTGCTGAGATGATACTGTGGTCTGACATCGCGTGGCACTCTTTGCCTGAAGGGGAAGTGAAAATAGGCCAGTGGTGGGAGTCACTTTGGTCTAGTGTCTCCACTTTTCTAACCTACTTCAATCAGCAGTGCAGGGTGAGGACTCATGTTCTTACTGGGACTGAGACGCAAACAAATCCTCTTCACAAAGATTATTGATTTGAGCAAGATGGATGTGTAGCATCCAGACGGCGGTACATTTGTCCACAGATATTGGAGCAGAAAATTCTGTCTGAAGGCTGGTTTCATGCCTCGAGACATGTCTGATATTAACCCACTTAAACATTATAGTAAACATGAATATAAAAACAACTACACTGTGTTCACCATTTGCTGTTTTTTTTTTTTTTTTTTTTTTTTGGGGGGGGCGTAAGTGTACACTGATTTGATAATTAGGTCATGGTACATGCAACTTCTTAAAACACAATTTCCTCGCACACAAACACGCACGCACACACAGCTCACATCCTGCCGAGTCAAAGCTATTTCAAGAAGCTGCGGGTTGGATGAGTTAACTGACAGCTGGATTACAAAGCTACTTAGTTTAAAAAAAGGGGATGGGAGTAATTCTTTGAGGAGCTGGCGTGGTGTCAAACATCAAAGCCTGTTAGGCCAGTTCGCTTACGACGCCGCGGATTTGCAAAGCACATGTAAAAATTGCTGCTCGTCCTCATACTGTAACGAAATAGTTTCAGCACAGTCGCTCCTTTTGTTAATACCTGGTGGGGAGGAGGGGGAGGACACTGTTTGTATAAATCTTCTAATAACTCCTCCATCTCTAACACGTTCAGGTGATGATTCTCCCCATCATCCACCCTTATCAGAGGGGTCTCCAGCTCAGGTGTTGGCATCATGTGGAGGTCTGTGTCTGGGGTTCTGCAAGGCGTTCCGAAAACATGGTAAGGGAAGGCAAGCCTTCCATTACTGGAGCTTCGTCGGAGCAGGACAGGGAGCTTGCTGCCCTTGATGTTTCGGACTGGTCGGTAGACAGAACAGCTTTGCAGCAAACAGAAGGCCAGAGACAAGCTGGGTCCAGGTGAGACTTGTGGCGTCCCCATGGGTTCTTCAGATAAACAGTCAGACATGTGGTCGTCTCTGTGGGAGCCCAGGTGTTCGTCCGTTTCAGCTCCATGTTGTGTGTATTCTTCAGCTGTCTCTAAAGATGCAACAGATGGACAGGAGCTGGCTTGTCCAGCAAGAGTGCGATCGCTGTCTGAGGTCCTGGAGACCTCCTGAGATTCGGGGACTAGAGTTCGAGAAGACGGGTTTTCTTCTGAATCTTCAGCATGTTTTCCATCTCCACCGCCTCCAGTCAGACTCCCGCCTATAACGCTGGCTGAGTATCTGGTTGACGGCCCACAAGAAGTACTCCGAGCCAGCTTCCTGGGCACTTTGCAGACCGCTTCATAGTCCGAGTCTGGCACGCGCCAGTAGGAACATCCCCGACATCTCCTGGGAGTGCTTGGTGCACAGCGATGTGAGCTTGCTCCTGTAACCTCTGAGTCAGGACCAGCACAACTCTGAGGGTGGTGATGGTGATGGTGGCACTCCACGCCATCATCGGCCCAGGACTCATACAAAGAGTAGACCAAATCCTCCTGGAGTAGGGCACAATATTTGGCATGGGCTAAGCCTGAAATGTCCACCATCCCATCTCCTGATCCTTCACTGGTTCCGGTCAGCATCAAAGCCCCCTCATCCGAGTTCGTTTTGCGGTACAGCCCACTGATGCACAGCCTCAGTCGATGTTTCTCATGCAAGAGCCGCTGTAGCCTTTCGATGGACAGGGCCTCCACTCGCGCGATGACCGTGTCGAAGCGGTACATGCGGTCCAGCATGAAGGTGCACTTGGAGCAGGCGAACTCTCCCCTGCCGTCTCGGGTCAACTCTCGACCGAGGGCGTGAGACAACAGCACTTGTAGGTTGAGTTTGGCAGCGGGGTGGAAGATCCATCGCCTCTGGTTGCCACAGAGCACTCGTCCACAGATACGACAGGTCTCCTTCATCTTTAGATCAAGCATCCTACAGACTTTTAACCACCAAGGAGGAGAAGGATAGTGTGGCTATAGGAAGGACCATGGATCCTTGTAGGTATTTAACAAAAAAAATAGTCTTTTCAAACATAGAATGAAGTCCAAATGGAAGTAGGTATGAAAAAGATTTGCAGTATTGTAGGTGGAGTATGGTGAGAAAGCTTGAGGTAAAAGTAGAAGCTGTGACTGTCATAAGGATCAGAACATTAGCTGGACGTGCAGGTGCATCAGGAACATGGCGCAGAGGGCATGTCTCTTTAATCAGATGCAGTCTCTGTTCAGTGTCCCTTCTCTCTTAATGAACCGCTGTGTCGTATTTCCCAACACCATCGCACGCGCCAGGGCAACAGCGACACGCGAGCCTCACCGCGCGCCGCCACAGCTTCAACCCGCCCGCGGAGCTGTGACGATCCTCCAGCCTCCGCGCCAACGTTCAGCCGGAGCAGGACGATCCTCTGACTCCCCCGCAGGTGTCCGCGTCCGAACCCGACTCGGTTCGTTCATTTCAGATGCGCTAACGACGGAAACCCGGAGAGAGACGCACAAGAAGGACTCTGCGATGTCGGAAATCCTGAGGGGGAGAGAGATAGTAGCGATGAGGCTGCCGGGGAGACAGGACCGCAGCGGCGGAGCGAACCATTCTGAGAAAACAGAGGGGTGGAGGAGACCAATGCACTCAACCCGGCGTGCCCACGGATAAAAAACTACCCGTATTCTTACTTAAAACAAATATACTATTTGTAAAATACGGATATACCTGTAATTTAAGTTAGATAAATAGTTTTTGTTTGTATTTATTGGGGACGATACGAGCGTTGTCACCCCGGGACTCTATCACTTCGTCCCGTCTGGTTTACACAGCTCTGCGCGCCTGATTGCACAGGTGCTCTGGGCATGTTTATTAAACTCACAAAGCAAAACAGGGCAATTTTTATTGGTTAATTATAAATGATACACAAAAATAAAATTATTATTTTGAGAATCAAACTATTTTAGTCAGTTTACATCAAAATATCAAATAGTTTTCGTCACATGTGTGCTTTTTATAAATGGTAATGGCGTCAAAACATTATATTGAATAAATATGACACAAATGATAACTGCTCTGGCATTACTGTTAACACATTTTCGCAAAAAATCAATTTGCATATACATTTTTTTCTTGTTTATGCATTGGGCTATTTTAAAAGATAATACTGTATTTAAAATAAAATTTATATAGCACATTTAAAAACAACTGCTGGTGGGGCCAAAGTGCTGCACATAATACAAATAGTGATAAGACAATACAAAACAGGAGACCATAAAAACATAGAATAATAATAATAAAAAAAACACATCTAAAATTAGATCAAAACACTAAATAAAACAAGAAAAGTTTTGACTGTAAAGGTAACTGCAAGTATTTATATACAATGACTATATTTTGTTCTCTTTAAGGAACACAAGAACATCATTTCACCCTCACATCAGAGATTTTCTATATCAGGACATCCTGCCCCTCCTGATTAATATGTGAGTCAGAGGTGAGTGCTTTTATATGACATTTATTTATTTATTTATTTATTTATTTATTTATTTATTTATTTATTTATTTATTCATTCATTTATTTACAAATTTATTAATTTTAAAATACAATACAAAACAATCCCATATATGATACAAATACAACATATAAAATGAAAGGTAGCAGAAGGAAGAAAAAATCTTGAACCTTTAACCTTTAAGATCTTTGATTGTTGGTTATTTGAAGTTTAATTACTAAACCTAAAATATTTTCTCTAAATAAGATGTTTCTGCTGCTGACAACCACATATGTGACAAATATGAGGTTTTTTTTACACTTATTATAGCATTTACATGAAACATGTTAAAGCTAATTGTTGAGCAACATGGTGACACTCACTGCACGCTACAAAATCAAACATACAAAAGGTTAATCTGAATTATCATATTAATTATTAATTTAAGTACCTCTCCTCCTCCAGCTTTTATCTATTGGCTAAATGTCTGGGGTGTCTGGGGAGTCAATTAAGAGCTCGCATGGCTGGTGAAACAACAACACAACCTGATACCAGCACGGGGATCTCAGAGCACTCAGAGATCGACCCGACCTATTGACAGCTCAGCTGAAACCAGAACTGCTGAACGACCATCAGAGAAACGCCTGAACTCACGCACATATGAAAGGCAACACTTCTTAGAAATGTAATCACACACACACACACACACACACACACTGGTCACCATCATTAATATTTGGCTGCAGAGACTTTGACGACAATCACAGCCTCTGAGTGTGAACAGTCGCACGATGAAGACTTGTGCTCTCAAACACGTACATTTTGTCCTGTTTCCTTTCATAGTTTATGATTGGAGCTGAGAACCTGCTCCTCAAGTACATTTGCATTCTTCGTTCAAATCGATTTACAAGTTAGAACAATCTTGGAGGGATTCCACAAACAAAGCAAGTCCAAAAAAAAAAAAAAAAAAAAAAAAAAAAAAAAAACAATGGAGGCAAAAACAGACAAATAAATGAA
>JARVLU010001586.1:20028219-20042854 GCA_031762415.1 Simpsonichthys santanae
CCATCCATCCATCCATCCATCCATCCATCCATCCATCCATCCATCATCTTTTACCTGCTTCTTCCATTTTGGGTCACAGGGGTTGTGAGGGGCGGGGTAAATTTAAACTATTTTTTCTTTATCATGATAATTGATATGTATTAGTTGACTGTGTTGTCTTCAACTGATCCAGCCAATTGAATTAAGGTGATTTTAGGAAGGTCAGATTGACGCTGATGTTTGTGTTAAAGCTGCACATTCATTCATTGCAGTTAGAAAATGGAGATGATGGAAGTCTGCTGTTAGCACGACCTGCTCTTAGCAGCAAATCATTTTATGTATGTCTGTACGCATTTAATATTCTGTCCTTATTGAGTGAGAGCAGAGGCACCTGCAGTTTTAGAGAAAGATGGTCTTTTGGGATGAGCCTGAGGCCTTTTTTTTTTAACCTCCATTCAGTCTGCGCTGTCTTCTGTTTGATTTAAGTTCCTCTCTGTGACGTCAAGTTCACATTTATACAGCTATCCATAAATCTGAAACAACCAAGTTTGTCCTCATAATGGTTCCTGAAAGTCATCTTTAATCTGAGTGTGGTTAAACATGATGTTATGACATCTCCCCGACAAAGACAATATGTTAAAAGCTTCTTTCTCAGTTGGAAATTTCACTGTCTCGTATTTTGCGCCTGACTGGTCATGCAAAGAGCAGATGAAAACAAAGTGAATGTTAAGAACGTAAAGGTCATTTGTGTATTTCATCACTAAACCAACATCTGAAAAAAGGGTTGCTGTCACAGTTTGATCCACTTCTACAAAGATGGTTTACCTGCAAGAGATGCACGCTGAGATGCTACATCATGATCTACAGCAGCGGAATCCAGTCAGATCAGTGTCTGACGACACACACACGCTCACACAGACAACACATCACTTGTATGTTGCTGCTTCCCACAGACTTGGGTCGTCGGCAGGCGGATCCAGAGGACGGGATGACAGAGGAGGAGTGACTCAGCGAGATGGGAGGCGAGCCGAGGATGAAGAAAGAACAATGAATGCTGCTGCCAGGTTTCCAGCAGGGACTCGTCCGTCTCCCTCTCCTCCACTGAGCACTGCTATCGCTTCATCGTAGCAAGGAAACAAAAGGATGTCCGTTCATAGTGTGACCTTCACCTGCCCTTTGGGGCCTTTTGTCACTTCCCTCTGAATGTTCATCACAACAGCAGCTCACATCGGTTTTTGTCATTTGTCTTTAAAGCAGTGTTGCAACCTTGACCCTCTCTGTTCGATCTAAATAAATATACAAGTACTTATTATTTGTGCTCATATAATAAAAAGCACAAGGCTTTATTTAAAAAAGTGAAAAACAAAACAGTGAAGGCTACACATAGCACAGATCAGAGACTGAAGAAGTCCTCTGGATGGGGGTCAAAAAGTTTCTCACTTAAAGGAACTGGTCCAGATGACACGATTTAACTTTCTTAAATTATTATAGGACTTCATTTACTTTAGCGGTACCACTCTGGTAATATGCCATGTACAAAATGTGAACTAGGAGTTTAAGATGGAAAACTATCTATGTTTTACAAAAATGTAAATTGTTGAAAGGTTTAATGGCACAAAGTTCATCTGCTTCTAAAAGTGGAAAAAAAATAAAGCAAAAATGTTCCTTAAAGTATTTTTTTCTCACATACACCAAAGATTGAAAATTATTTTATAACTTTTTTCCAATATTACTTTACATGCTGCTTTAGGAAGCATGCATCGCTTACGAACTAAGTTTTTGTGAACAGCTTATAACTGTAAGTTGTTTATGTCGTGTTAATTCATCTCACCCTGATGTTATTTTTGGGTTTTTCTTGTAGAATACTGTGATTTTTCTCTTTAGTTGCTTTTGCTTCTAGTTTTCTGATTACGCCAGTCCTTTACTGTTCATCACCTCCCTCACCTTTTCTGATCTTTTGGTCAATTTGGTCTTTATCTTGTATTTCTTAACGCATCTGTCTTTCTCCATCAAGTGTAGTTTTGTTCCTGCCTTGTCTTGTCTTATGTTCTTTGTTTCCTTTTATTGGTTACTTGCTTTTGCAGAGCTGTTTGTTATTTCGTTATTAAAATGTGTCTTTGTACCTATCCGCCAGCAGGTTTTAGTTTGGGTCCTCCACATTTACCTTGACATTTTTTTTAAAACATTCCTGCATCAGCCATGGACACTTTATTTATAAATGCTGATGATCATTGCACATTCAACCCAGATGTATCAGATTCCTTCATGCTACTTTCATGCCGCTGTTTAACAAGGAACCAGGTTAAAAAATAAAAAGAAAAAAGAAAACGGAAACCACAGCATGAAGTGATGTTCATTTTATTCACTTTATTAAGAATGAAATACAACAACCGGACAAAATAAGTCATAAGAACACCAAAAAAATAAAAAAGTGGATGACTGATCAAATATCAAAGGGACATAAAATAGTGACATTTTACCAGTTTGTGTAAATACGTGCAAAGGTTCAAAGATACAAACGCAAATCAGATACAATCAAGCACTTATAAGGGAATATTTTACAATCCCAGTTCTTCATTCTATCTCAATGGGATTTATTTGTTACAGAAGTCTATTTGATTGGACAAAGTCCAGCTATTGATCAGCCATTCGCCAGCGACATATTTACAAAATGGAGATTAGAAGCAATCAAATGGTTTGTTACTGACTGAACTCAAACACTGGCATAGAAAATGATGTTTCATCAGCTCTTTCTGGAGTACTGTATAAGTAAAAAAAAAAAAAAAAAAAGAGTATTCACTATAGCAAATTATTCATAATAAATAGTACAGAAACGGCAAATATTAGAAAAGCATGTTAGTAAAACGATCAGCTACGTCAGAGCTAAACAGGAAAAGGAGCAGCTACAGCACACAAACAAACAGCTCGGGGTTAGGTCAGATCTTTCATCTCGGCTGGCCGCGTTTTCGTGAAGAATGAGCAAACTTTTACAAAACAGACACTTCTCTTATATTCCATCTGACATGCATCCGCTCGCACACGCACACGTACACACTGCTGTCAGTCAAACAGATCAGTAGGGTTAGAGTTTGTTGGACAGAAGGGGAGATGAGAAAACGAGTCAGTTCTTCTGGTTGGACTTCGGTTACAGGAAGCATCAAAACGATGAAGCTCAGGGATGAGATGATGGACAGTGGTGGAGTGGTAGTTAGTAGACGCGCTTGTTTCTTAAAAGTAATCAAAGCCAGGAGCGAGGTGAGCAGCCAGGGGGGAAAGGAGGGACCTACTGTCTGTCTTTACAGGCCGTGGTTAGCACCTAGCAGGTACTGCGTTATTTGGCTCAGTAGTAGCTGTGCACGTCCTCCCTGACTCTGTGGCCCTCGCCTCCATGTTTTCTGTTCCGGCGATGTTCGTGGTGCTGATTGTGGTGGTGGCGTCTGTACCGGTGCGAACGCCGAGCTACAAGAAGGAAATCTTTGTTCACGTGGTTTTAATTACAAATACAAAAAAAACATCTTATCAAGTCTTACATTTATTGCTCACTGAGAAATATGCTCTAATTGCTAGGAGACGCCAATTAATGAAGCCTACACAAAAATGTCTATAACAGAGTCCAGATGTTGAGCTAAAATTTGATGTAGCAGCTTGTTGTTCGCAGCACGTGTGTGCCGCGTGAGGTTGTGCGTAACATATTTTTCTGATCATAACAGCTTCAACTTTGTTTCAACTTTGGATGATCTTAATCCAAAACTCTGGCATGAAAGACTGTGGGTGATGTTTCCTTCAAGGCATGCCAAGTCTCTATTTAACAGTAATTAACGAAAACCAAACAGAAACGTTTGGAAGCAGTGTGTGAAAAACAAAATCCATCTTTCCTGCTCTAGGAATTAGGAGGGGACTAGTACTCATCAGGTGTGTGTACACCTCAAGAATTTCTGAAGATTTGAAAGCAATAAGCAATAAATTTATCTAAAGATTATGACAGAAAGTGAAAAAATAAAATATTTTACAGAAGCAGTTTTTGTTGCCCATCAATTTGGAAATAGTCATGAGACATTTTTCACATTTTAACAGTAACAAAGTTTGTTCATCAAAATCATTCAAAATCGTTGCTAATTTTTCCCAAAAATGGGTGAACAAGCAAGTTCATCCTGAGTTCACGTCATATAATCCTCAGAGATTAAACAAATTAAAAGCTACAGTTTAGTCAGAAACCTTAAAGGTGCCTTCTTAAAGAAACTGCTTGTAAAAGTGTCTTTGCAAGCCATTAAGTCAGCTTTCCACACATGCACACTGTTTATTGGTTGAGTTTTTGTTTGATTAATTAAACATTAAAAACTAAATAAATTCTATTTTTAATGGGGTTTTGTTCCATTTTTTTGAGCCTAAAATATGCTAAAAAACAGAAACTGGGTCATAATAGCTAGAAAAGACAGTTAAAAGGTCATAATACACAGAAACTTGAAAAATCCTATAGTATAACTATAGATCAAGTGTAAAAATACACACAGTGTTTATGAAGCCTCTCAGTTTAACACTCACACTTTGTGCAGATAATCCTGGGTCGCTCCCAGCTCCCATCGGCCCGGCAGCGTGTCGTGGGGATGTGGCGCTGGTAGAAGCCCTCAGAGCACTGGTAACGCACAACTGAGTGGATGTCATAATGCGATCTCCGCCGACCTATTAAATGGGCATTTTCTATTGCAGGTGGTGTCCCACATAACACTGCCAAACACAAAGAAATAAAATATATTATTCAAACGGCTCAGATAAACTCACCTATTAGCAATTATCATTATTTTCAGTCAGTTGTAGCAAGGGTCTGCAGTCTTTAGCTTTGTGGAGGAATGATCAGAATCAGAATCAGAATCAGCTTTATTATCGTTGTAGTGGGATACAGTGAAATTATGTTCGTACAGTGGTCCGAAAGACGGGCGGAGTGCATGTTGCTGCTGCTATCATAGCGCGGCCCCTTATTCTTTATCAGAATACGCTGATGCATCTTCAATAATCCAGGTAGAACAAGCTAAAAAAAGCTAAATCTGGTCCTCTGGACATTCAAAAAACAAAACAAACCAAAAAGTAGAAACGTTTCGTCTTTCGTCTGAAAGACTTCCTCAGTCTGAGGTGCTGTATTTAGCTCAGTCTTATAAATAGCACCTTCTCACAGTGGATCAACCAGTTTATCAGAATACTTTTAGATAGAAAAAGGTAAAAGCCATAAGGATGGATAATGGTATTACAAAAAATATATTTCACATCTTGTCCTATCAGGACACGATTTGAGACATAAAAAAAACTACCTGCAAACACATTTATAAACACGATTACATATGCATTTGACATCAAGATGTTGAGATTTGTCCATGAGCACTTTCAGGGGGTGATAAACGAAGCTTAGTTACCCATGATCCAGGAGAAATTTGATAGTCGGCTCGTATCCGAGGCCAAACGGGGAGTTCAATTCAGATAAGCCACAAATGTTGGTTTTTCTTCAGACAGACTGTTTTTTCTTGTCAGACTTAAGTCCAGCTGGAACTCTCCTGGTCCAAAATGGACACATTTATGGGTATCCACTCCACTGATCCGTGTTATGAGCCTTCCTCAATTTTGATTCCAACATGCTGACAAGTCCTAGAAGCTGCAGGTGGCCTGCGATTCTCACAAATCGCCTCCATCTTATGGTTTAACTCGTAAATCAGCTGCTTTTGAGTCATAACACAAACCAAACCTTCACGCTGACTCTGAAGCTTTATCATGGCTGGAACTGCTGCCGAAGTCTTCTTCAAAAGTTGATAAAACAGAGCCCCGCCGATGCCAAAGAGCAGAATCCCTGCCATCATAAATCCAATATATAAACATCTTCAGCGTCCTCCTGAGACAGAACTTCGAGGCACACCAGCTGCCAAACTCCCCACGACTCTCTGATGTACCCTGCATCATGAGTCTCAGCTGGACAAGATGATTCTCCAGGACACTGCCGTTTTGTTGAAAGGATTTTGTCGATTGCGTTGAAAGTCCAGCTCACCAGATCCATAATAGTGTTTTTGGAATGATGGAAATGGTTTGGCAGCAGCAGCATAAGGAGGTGAGGTGGTGCCAGGCTTTTGTGGTTGTGGTTCTTCCACATGCTACTGAAGCTCCTGTTTGTTAAATGAATGAATTGTTAAATTGCTACTTTGTCTTGTTTTTTTTTTTTTCAGACTTCAATTATCCAACATAATAAACAACACCAAACAAATCATTAGCAGAACAGGCTGTTTGGCATTGGCAGAGGAGATTTTCACACAGCCCATATTTTAAACTCTGCTGCCCAACCCTAATATGCCCTTTCCTTACAAATGTGGCACCATTTAAGAAAAAAATAAATAAGCTTTCCACTGGTATAAAATGGTATAAAATCTACTGCAAAGAAGCATTTTTTAAACAAAGAAATAACTAAACACAAATTTCCTTACTTTTTGTGCTAAATGTATCCCTTTTTTAAACATACAAATGTCGCAATGCAACAAATAAGTATACTCGTAATTTTTATACAACATAATAACCCTTCACAATTTGTTTAATCATAATTTTAAGTGACAAGTAAACATTTTGTGGCTCTTTACAATGTTTTTTCTTGTAGGAAACGTTTTATTTCCCCACTCAGAACGGTTGCAGACCTCTGAAGTAAAGAATAAAACAACCATCCCATCAGGTGATGATGCTCAGTAAAAGTGAGTGCTGACTCTAGGTGGCAACATTGTTGTTGTATCTGATCCCTGAGAAAGTTTTGTGTCTCTTCAGAGAATGAGGACTGCAGCCAAGAGACAAAAACCAACACAACTTAACTACCAGACCTCCTCATCCATCCTTTATCTGCCTCCTCTAAAACCACATGAAAACTGCAGACCAACTTCAGTTTTGCAGCCTGAGCGAGTGGACCAGAGATGCCAATAAAAAGAAAGATTGAGATTGACATTGCGCTGAAAGATCAATACTCGGACCAGAGCGCAACTTTCATTTAAGTTTACTTTAGTCATCACTTTTTTTTTTTTTTTTTTTTTTTTGAGACTGCTGATGCTGCCGTGACCTTCAGTGGAGGAAAAAAAACTGAAAGTTCTGCGAAAACGCAGGCTGAAGTTTGTGGAAAAAATTCTCGTCCTGAGAAGACGAGGTGACGATGAGAGCTGATGACTAACAGGCAGCCAGCTGGTCACATACAAGCAAGCACACTGTCTCCTCCCATGACTCATGAAGCTTTCACTCTGTGGGAAAACTTCATCACGAAAAATTGTGTTTTGAAATACAAAAATCAGAACATTTAACCCATTTCTGTGAAGTGCTGCCAGCTGTGTTCCAGTACCTGTGCCCTTTTTACAGATGTAGGGCAGGTTGTAGTTGCAGGGCACATCGTTCCATTTGCCATCCTCGTGGGCGATGGTCACCACGCAATCCTCCCCGCCTGCGAAGAAGTTATCTGGCTGGCTCTCCCTCCAGTTCTCATAAACCTGCACAGCAAAAAACACCAAAAGTCAGCTTTCATTAGCTTTTAGGAGTGGACATCTTTACTCTTCTTGTAACCAACATCAAATACTAAAAAACTTCATATACTGTACACATGATCGCAATGTGAGAGGGCTTTGCACATAAACAGGATTTTAATTTGAAATAAAAAGAGATTTCTAATTTTGTCGTCCTGCGTTAATCAGAAACAGAAAGTCAAACTGCTCTGATATTGACATTTTATGTCGGTTTTACGTGGGTTTTACGTGGGTTTTACGTGGGTTTTACGTGGGTTTTATGTCGGTTTTTACGTGGGTTTTACGACGGTTTTTAACAACGGTTTTTACGTGGGTTTTACGATGGTTTTACGACGTTAAACGTCATAACGCGGCAGCGCAGCGGCAGAAGAATACAGTTACGCGGTGCAGTGACGGAGGAATACAGTACTGTACGGAGGAGGATGGCATTGCTAGCATCCCAGTAGGCCATTAGCCCTTCATTATGGCTCCCAAAACGCAAGGAGGACTCTTCTGATGGCAGTGCATCGAGGAAAAGGAAGGCCATCACCATGGACTTACGTCGAAAATCGGTTTAGGCGCTTGGTAAAACAGGTACGTCACATGTATTGACGTACGTTCCGACTTACGTCAAATTTGGTTTACGCCGCCGCGTGAGAGCAGATCTCCGTCGTAAGTCGAGGACTACCTGTATTTATTTCTAACGATTTGTAAATCTTATATAAAAGAAAAGTTGTAATTGTTTGCTAAATAGATATTTGAACCTTCTGTGTTTTGCCTTATTTCTATTTTCCTTGTGTTTCCTACACTCCAGAGTTTTTCCTCTTGCTTGTTGTTCAGCTCCTGTCTCACCTGTCCTCACTCCTAATCACCACAGGTGTTTGTCATTTTGTCTTGTCGGCCTTCCTGTGTATTCGTCGTCTCTGTGTTTTTCCTTCGCCCGTGGATTGTGCTCCCAACCCTGTCATGCTCTGTCTCCCTCTGTGACCCCCTGCTCTGGTAATTTTGTAAGTTTTGCTGCCACGACAGCATTTGTTTTTGATCTTCTGTTAATAAATTAGAAGTTATTTATTTTATATTTGAGTTCCTCACATCTGTCTGGACCTTGGGTTCAACAAAGCACAGAACATGACACCTTCTTTCCTGCTCAGGCAAATAAAAAAAATTTGCTCTCCAGTTTAATTAGAGCTGCAAAATGCCTGGCAAGACGACGCAGCAATGACAGATTTTTTTTAAATGAAAGTTCTAAAATAGCTTCAAATGTTTTTTAAGACAAAATCTCACAGAAAGTTAGTAAGATGAAATATATTTTAATTTGAACTGATTGCAAAATGTATTTAATCCCCACACAAACACACAGTGGTTTATGTTTGCTCACTCACTACAGCCAAAAAATGTCTTAAATGCTGCAAAATTACAAAGAGGGGCTGTTGTTATCCAAAACAATATGCCACAATACACCTCCAGATTGACAGACAGACAGATTTTAATTCTAACCTCTTTATCAGAGAGTGCTTGGAGCATTTGCTTCATATCAGTGTGTGAACATATATTCACTGTGACTGAGCAGATTTGTCCACTAACATGATCTGTGCACAGGCACCACGTGTTTTTTCTGGTGTTCATCCACTTGAACATAGTTTTAATGTTCTACAGGAGCAAGTCTTCAGCCAAAAGGCCTAAGCTGTTTGTTCTCTATCTGCAAGTCACCAGAAATATTTCAGCTGTCATTATACTTGTAGGTCTTAACTCGCACGTTGTAGTTTTATACTTCTCGTTTGGTGTAAATCTTCTCAACGACTGCTTTTTGAGGAATGGATGTTTTAATGGACACATTAAAAACTGATCACAGACCAGATCGTTGCCGTCAGTCCACTGAAAGTCGTCCTCCACTGTCCGATCGTTCAGACCAACCCAGGCGTTGTCATGTCCCAGACCTGGAAAACAACAAAATGTCCTCAAATTATTGGTTTTGCAGGGGTTAACTCAATTCAACCTTTATTTATACAGGTTTGTCTCATTGAGCCTTGGGGACTCATTTACAAGAGAGACCTGATTCTAACAACGAGTGATGACAACAGTAGACAATCATAAATGAAAGCATACAAACTGAGAAGAACAAGTGAAAAAAATTGTATTAAAAAAAACAAAACAAAAACATTTAGATTGTAAGGCGATGTAGAAAACTAAAAACAGGAACATGTCTGTGTTGGTTTTCCCAGGAACTTAACAAATGTTTGAAGCCACTCAGAGAGGTCAAGGTCGAGAGCTTCAGATCTTTTTTGCAAGATATTCCAGGAAACAGGAGTGGAGTAGGAGAAGGCCCTTTTGTCAAGTTCAGTCCACACTGAGAGAACACTGCAGGTAATAATGTCCTGAGAGCGCACGTGCAGACATGTAGGAGGAGATGTATGAAGGCAACAGACCAAGAAGCGATTTAAAGATGAAAATTCAGTTTTTATACAGTATTTTTTTCCTGTTTATTGTTTGTCGACATTTATCTGCTTCTGCTACGTTCAGCTGGTTTACCCAGATTTGGTATCAAAATGTGCAGCTCATTTGGGATTATTGTGAAATAACATTAACTTTTATAGTAATTTAAATATTTATCTTATTGAGTTTTTTTTTTTTTTTGGTTTATAAAGAAATAGTAATTTAAATTTTAACTATAAGCTTTCAAGTTTTTTTTTTATTTGAAAATGTAGGTACTGTTCTGACAATTTTAGCTTTTATCTACAGCTGTGCTAATCTTAGTTTTTATTTAAATTTGTAATTTTTAGTATCTGTTTTGCTGACACTACATTTAGCTTTGCAAGTTTCAGTTTTATGTACAGTTGTGCTAATTTAAACATTTAGCTATGTGTTGCTAAATTTATTTTTAGCTACTACTTTGGTGATTTTTAAACATTAAGCTACTGTTTTTGATAATTTTAACTTCTAAGTATAGTTGCGCTAATTTTAGGTTAGTTACTGTGAGGCTTGTTTAAGCTTTAACAGTTCAGGCTTAGTTTTCAGGCTTAGCAAATGTCAGCTTCTTTCCGCTACCAATCACGTCTTTTTGCTGTATACATTTTTTTTAGTTCATTCATATAATCTGACAGTTTTGCTATTGACCTGCTTTTTCTTGCTTTTTCACTTTGTTACATCATAGAACATGTTAAGCAACAATAACATTTAGTTCAATAAATATTAATATTCTGTTTATTCAACTTGTATTGATTTGCTACTCTTAGTTTGTATTAAAATTTGTACCTACAAACTGTTTTTTTAATTTGTTTAAGATGTTTGTCTTCTCATTTTATTTTGAAATGGTATATTACAAGTAATACAGAATGCACATAAATGATCAGACTTCGCAGAGCCACACGTACCATTAATAAACTCCTGCTCAGTGCTCGACAGGACACTGCTGAGGTGTGCACTGTGCTCTCGGCAGTCTTTCTCTGCATCCTCCCAGGTGTGTCTGTGGCTGAAATACCTGAAGGAGAACCCCATAAAAGCTCAAATGAAGTGATGTATGGCATTTATTATGCAGCCAGACAGGTTTAAATGCTTCAGACTGGGATTGTGAGTTTATCATAGGCGACTTGAGGCTTTAAAAGAGCAATAAGTGGATGAGTTGCTGCAGGAAGACATATTACAACCCCATTTGTTTTACAACAAAAGATAGTTTTAATGAGTCTTACCGGTAGCAGTGGCCGTGAAACTTCTTCCAGCCATGCTCACAACCTTCCACATCTGAGAAAAGAAAATGAGAGAAGTGAAAACAACTTCCTCCTAAACTTATAGTGAAACAATGAAGGTTAAATAATACTGAGGACAAAACATCCTGGAAAGTAAGAAAAAAAAAGAGCATTTTTATCTTATTTGGCAAATAAAATTCTAAAATATACGACGGTGTCATCCTGACAAGCTTAATACATGAGCTGCAATTATATGTGCTTATTTTCAATTCACTGCACATCATGTGGCAGTGCTGGTTTTCATTAATAACACCAAGGTCTGGGCATTCATTTACAACCGCAAAGGTTAGATATTCATTATTCCTCATTACTGCAAGAGCACAACACACACACACACACACACACACACACACAGAGATCCTGCTTGAGAGCAGGAGCTGGAGGTGGATTGAACCAGCGAGGTGAATCAGCACGTCTGAATGTGAGAACGTGAGCGTGGGTTTGAATGTGCTCAGATGAGAATCAGACAGACTCTGATGTCAATCTTTCCTCTGTCTTTGTGTTTATTACTCACACTGAGCATGCTCAGGAGATCAGGTTGGATTGTTTTCTTTTTGTTTTTGTTTACTTTTGGACTTCCAACCTGATATCAACTCATTTATTGCTTCAACATGTCTCTCTGATTACCTAACACGGACTACAATTTTACATTATGTCACATTAATCTAATGATTAGGCAGACTGTATTTTGGGTTTAGTAAAAGCTTAGCCTGGTTTATTTTTAGAAAACGGCTTCACTTAATGTTATAGCAGCTTAGAAAACATTTAAAAGTACTCTGTATGCAATGTAGAAAGACTGCAAAGAAAATATATATTTTCTATAAGACATTTGGTGAAAACTTAATATTAACACAAATAACTCCTAACTGTTAAACACAGCAATAGAAGACCAATGATTTGTTTTACACTTTATCTGATAGATTCCAGTTTGTTCGTGTTCATAAGGAATCTTCTTCATACACCAGAGATAGTGATGGAGTTCCTCAGGGTTCAATGCTTGGCCCAGTACTCTTTACATTAAGTATGCTTCCATTAGGTAAAGTTTTTATTCACCACAGGATTAACTGTCATTGTTATACTGATGAAACTCATTCATATTTATCCATGAAAACTGTTGAATCAAATTGGTTAGTTCGCTTACAAGCATGTCTTAAATACATAAAATCCTGGATTACTATTAAAATTCTCCTTTTAAACTTGGAAAAGTCAGAGGTCATGGTTTTGAACTTGAGCAACTTAGGAAGAAATTTGCAGTCTTTCACTTGCTCTGGATGGCAATAGTTTGACCTCCAGATCTCAAGTAAAGGATCTTGGTGTTATTTTTGACCAGGACATGTTTTTTAACCCCCACATTAAAAAAAAAAAATACTACAACGCCTTCTTCCACCTGTGTAATATCATTAAAATGAGTAACATCTTATCTAAAAATGATGCAGAAAAACTGGTGCATGCATTTGTCACGTCTAGACTAGACTATTGCAATGGTTTGTTATCTGGGTGTCCAAAAATTTCTTTAAAAAATCATTAGTTGATCCAAAATGCTGCTGCCAGAGTCTTAACTGGAGTTAGTAGGAGAGATCATATCTCTCCAGTTTTAGCTTCTCTCCATTGGCTCCCTGTCAAATCCAGAATTGAATTCAAAATCTTACTTCTAACCTACAAAGCTCTCAACAACCTAGCTCCATCTTATATTACAGATCTTATTGTTCCATATTTTCCTAACAGAGCACTTTGCTCTCAGGCTGCAGGTTTACTCACGGTTCCTAGAGTTTACAAAAACAGAATGCAAGGCAGAGCTTTCAGTTATCAGGCTCCTCTCTTGTGGAACCAACTTCCAATTTCTGTCTGTGAGGCTGACTCATTGTCCAATTTCAAGACTAGGTTTAAGACTGTCCTTTTTGCTAAATCCTATAGTTAGGGTCGGCTTGGGTTTCCTGAGCTGTCCCTTAGTTATGCTGTTATAGGCTTAGACTGCTGGAAGACAAACTGACAACATGTGTTCACTCTGCTGTCTTTACTTACTCTGCTCAACCTGTTTTGTATTTGTAATTATTTTTATATCCTTAACTTGTGTTTTTATGTCTTTCAGGTACACCTGGACATATATCTGGGCCTACCATTCTGTGTTCGTTTGTCTCTCCTTTCTGTCCTCTCAACCAGCCGGTCAAAACAGATGACCGCTTGTCCTGAGCCTGGTTCTGCTGGAGGTTTCTTCTGTTTAAAAAAAGAGTTTTTCCTTTCCACTGTTGCCATTGTGTCTGCTCAGGATGGAAGACTGCAATGAAGTGAAGATTTTTTTTTTTTACTTTATTGAACTCTTGAACAGACAGAACAAAGGAACACAAGAATATAATAGCAAATGACAATCTCAAATTACGTTCACACATACAAACATGTAAAAATATCTTCTGTCATACCTCCTAATATCAACATATGCTTAAGCAAATTAATATATTAATCATTATAAATGTAACTTTAGGTAATATTAATATCAGATAATTTGCATATAATATGATACAAGTAAAATCAAAGAGAACAAAACTATTTATCTAACAATCTACATAATTAATAAAAAAAATTGTCAAAGGGCTATATTATCTGAGTGAGGTGTTCAGAGAGCTTTTTTGTTTGTGTTTTTTTAGCACTATCTAATGAAAGTTTTAACATCTGGAGTTCTTGTATAAATACAGACCAGAATGGCTTAGACTTGCCATATCTGCATTTATGTATATATCATTTTAGGATTATGATAATGATATTAACAATGTTTTCATCTATTTTATTTTCAGATACATATCCATACAAGACACTTTGAACAGAGAAGGAGTCTGTTAATGGAATTTATGGTCAGAAGATCATGAAGGGTTTTCCACAATGTGTTCACAGAATGACAGAAACAAAACAAATATTTTGTTGTTTCAGGTTCGTTACATGTATAACAGTTTTCACATTCAAAGTTAAATCTATTTCTGATAAACTCGTTTGAAGGATAAATATTATTTAGAGTTTTGAAACGTAATTCTTTATATTTAGGTGGAAGAGGGAAACCCTGATATTGTGTCATTATTTTTATTATTTCCTTCTTATCATAGAAATTGTGAAACTTTCTTCTTACATGACCACTATGTATTGTTTTTATTAAATGCTGTCTTAAAAAATTGTTGTTGCATTTTGTGTGTATTAAATTTAGTCCATTGAGATTGATGCTCGGTAAACTAATGATTGGTTTAGGTTCATAATTGTTCTTTATTCACTCAACAAATTCAACCGGTATATTTTTTATGACTTTGTCATAGTCTTTTTTGTTACAGATTAGATTATATATTTTTGGTATATTCTTCATGGTCATATAGATTTCCCTTTTCATCCATTAGATGAGTGAGTGACCATATTTGCTTCTCCATCCATGTT
>JARVLU010001586.1:20042954-20059092 GCA_031762415.1 Simpsonichthys santanae
TTCCAAAAGCAGAATGGGAGGAAGCTCTTTCAGTTCTCAGGCTCCTCTCTTGTGGAACCAACTTCCAGTTTCTGTCTGTGAGGCTGACACATGGTCCAGTTTTAAAGTTGGGCTTAAGTTGTTCCTTTGTGATAGATCCTATAGTTAGAGTCAGCTTTGGTTTCCTGGGCTAGCCCTTAGTGATGCTGCTATAGGCTTAGACTGCTGGAGGATAAATTGACCACATTTCCTCTTCTGCTGCTGTTTTTACTTGCTCTAACTGTTTGTATTTATAATTATTTCTATCTATAAATATATATATAAATATATATTGTCTTTCCCCTCACAGAAACGACACCTGGATCAGACACTTTGTCTGTGTCTCTTTCCAGTCCTTTCCTTCCCCAGCCAGTCAATGCAGAGTGCTGCTCTTACCCTGTTAAAAGGGATTCATTTTTTTTAAACTAATTGGCATTTTAGCCTGTGCATGTTTTGTACAGAACCCTAAGGCAACATTTGTGAGGAATTGGGGCTATTCAAATGAACTGAACTGAGTTATACAGTTTTGACACATTTGCAGTCATATAACCAGTAACTTCTTTGTAAAACTAAATATTGTGTCAAATGTGAGATCATTTGTCTGGCTCCTAAAACTTGGATGGATTGGGAACAATGTCTTTCTATAAATAACCTTATAATAAAGCATCAGAAAATCTATAAAAGTGGCTGCAGAAAAAAAAGGTGTTGCAAAGCAAAGTAGTGACATTGACTTATTTATTATTTAGTGGCAACAAACAAGCTATTTGCTTCAAATGTCCTCAAAATGAAAAGCAGAATATTGACTGAAATTCCTATAGAGTCATATAAGAGACTATGAGCTCACACAGAATTAAAATATACTGTATACTGTAATTTGTAATGTGACATGGATGGTTGTTTACATGAAGTTGTATTTTACTATTTCAAGACATGGCGAGGACAAAGCTCTTATCATGAGCTGATAAATTAAAAATATTTACTTCTTACAATGACTATAGTTGCCAGCAGTAAAAATAAAACTCAATCTAATGAATGCAGATTGCAAATACTAGAAAGAACACTAGAAAGTTGTAGTTTGACTCCTGGCCATGCCCACATGTCGTGGTGTCTCTGAGCAAGACACCCAATCCCTAATTGCTCCCCAGGTGTTCAATAGCTGCCCACGGCTCCACCTGGGTGTATCTCAGGTGATAAATGCAGAGAACTAATTTCAAATGTATGGGAACATTTAATGATGACAACACATAACACTTAGTGCCACAGCACTTCCTTCTACCACATAAATAGGAAAAACATGATTTTACGGCTTCAAATAAAACAAAAAAATGTTTTGAATTAAAGGTCTAGCTTTCATCGAAGGAATTCATCTCTGTTTCTGCTTTCCATGTCAGAGTTAGACTAAGGTCATCCTATGTTAATAAAAAAAACAATGGAGTTGCATTTATTTTGGTCAAACCCCAAAAATAATCTAACACAACAATGCAATAACTTGTGTGCCTTGTTAGTGCTTGATCTATGAGTTGTAAACGACTCTCAGCTACTACCTCAACAAATCTTTCCCCAAAATCTGCCAAAATCTCTATAGGTATAGCCATGTTTTGGTGCAAACTAAGGTCATGTAGCTGTGTTGGCCATCTTGAACTGGGTTGACCCCAAAAGTGAATAATTTGCACATGTATAGCTAATTGCTTTCTGAATGTTTCATTGGAATCAGGTCAGTGGTTCATGAGATATTCTGCTAATGATACAAATACATGCAGTTGTACAGATGTAACTGGGACCGTGTGTACATAATTTCTTTCCACCACATTGTACCACATGGGATGCGAATGGACAATAAATAATCTCTGATGCTGACTCTGATATAATGGAAATGTGAATCATAATAACAGATGTCGCTCTGGAGGTATTTAGTTTCTGATACTTTGTGATGTAGAGTTTATACGTACAGCACATTTAGGATTGTGGATTAGGATTAGGGTCATTCCCACAGTAAAGCAAACTGTACTTCTTTTGACATGACAAATAGATGAGTAGTAATAGTGCAAGCATAATGATGAATCATATTGCTACACAGTCCAGTTTCATTTCACACAAATAAGCAACGCATGACAATTCCTCTTGCGCAGCTTCACAGATAATTCTCCATCTGTTCGACTGCAGCGCACCCCTTCTCACCTTTCTCACACATGTCTCCCCCGTAGCTCGGCAGGCAAAGGCAGAGGAAGGAATCAATCTTGTCGACGCAAGTTCCTCCATTTTCACATGGCTCTGACTGGCAGTCGTCGACGTCTGCGGAGAAAGAGGCAGCGAGAGGAGACCAGTTGCAGATCTCATTAGGCGTCAAATCCAAATAACGTATTCATCTTGAGTGGCGCTCGCAAAAGACAAAACGGAGGGAAATGTGCAGCAATTCAAAATCTGACACAAAATGAGCCGCATATTAGTCCTGCTTTAAATACTGAAACGTGCCCGTGATGGCGAGTGCATTATCGTAATTCAAACAGGGTGTGAGCAGAATGCAGATGAATGATCCTCTCCATTTTTATTGTCTTGGTCTCATCCTCTCGTAAACGAAGCCACGGTAAGTGTTAAAACATTTGTTCAACGTGTTTACGGAGCCCACATTTTTTATTCATCGTGTTTGTGATCTGTTTTATGTCCCTGTATATATAGTTTTTATTTACAAACAACAGTCTGAGGACGTGAAAAGCTGCTTCAACGTGCCTTTTACTGTAATGCAACTACAGTGCAGCTATGAATTTGTTGTATGAGTCAGCAGAGAGGCTGAGCAGCCGGAGGGTTTGGGTTTGGTTTCACCGCCCTCCCCTTCCTCCCCTTTCATTCTGGCAGAAGTCTCTCCTGCCGAGGCCACTTTCAGCAGCAGCAGCAACAAATCCAAGCAGCTGCTCCACAATATACTGTGCTTTATGGCAATGAAACAAACAACCAATAAAACAATTAATTGACAAAACGGTCAAAATCTATAAAATATGATGACGTAGTTTTCATTGTGACGCTGTTTTTTTTTTGGGACCTGAGACAACAAAATAACCCACATGTCTGTAGAAATCTATTAAAACTCACAACGTTTGAGATAAAACCCTATGCCATTAAAATCACTTCAAAGTCTTCACTTCTTAACTGCTTCCTAGTTTGAAGCAGAATCGCTGAGCAATGTAAAAGGTCATCGACCGTGAGGAGCTAAACGTGTCTGACAGATCAAATCAACGACCTTTAGCCTCTTCCAAGACCTCCATATTTCACTGTCAGACAGAGGGAGTTCTGCCAAGAGAAAGATTCAAAATTCATTTCATGGTTAGTCAGAAAAGTAGGCTGCCGAGCGCGAGAGTAACTAAAAAGATCATCTTTGATCCGTTTTGGAGCCCAGTTTTTAACTTGAATCATTACCGAGGCCTTTAAAAAGTTTATAGCCTTTAATCTTTCAGCAAAATGTAGCTGATCTGTTTATGAAAATGTAGCTCTTTTAAAGATGAATGAAATAGCGAAAGGGGAGGCACGGTGGCGCAGATCGGTAGAGCTGCCGCCTCTAAGTGAGAAGGCTGCCCAATCTAAAAGAAAATCACGACCCAGAAACGGTCATGTTCTCTCCGTGCATGTGTGAATTGTGTCCAGGTACTCTGGTTTCGTCCCACAGACCTAAAGCATGCATGTTAGGCTGATTGGGGGCTCTGGAGACCTGTCCAGGGCGTCCCCCACCTCTCACACAGTGATAGCTGGACATGGGCACCAGTGATGCCCATGACCGGAAACAGAAGAAGCATGTACAGTAAAGATGATGGATGGATGGATGGATGGATGGATGGATGGATGGCTGGCTGGCTGGCGGGCTGGCTGGCTGGCGGGCTGGCTGGCTGGATGAAATTCAGATGGAAACTAGGGATATGAACTTGTGTTATTTTGCAAAATTCTTCTCACTTCTCACAAATTGCCAATTAATAGACAAAAATCAGCTTAAAGCAGAAGTTTGTCTGATTTTAAACTCCCCAGTGAAAGAATAAAGCAGATTATATTGAGATAAGAAGATTTATTTTTTTTAGCTGCGAGCAGCTTTCTATATAAAAACTGGAATGCAGGCTGGTTTAATTTGTTTCAAAATGTTTACAACATGAAGTGAAAAAGATGCCTGACAGAAATTAATGCGCTCCTAATTTAATTGACTGTTTTCGTTTGTAGTTGAATGGCAATGTGCTTCCTTTTCAAAGATTATTTTTAATAACCTCAGTCACATTGTTCTCAAGTCTGAGATTCAGAAACTGTTTTGAAGAATCAAAATATTAACACAAATCTGAAGACGGACATTTTGATTCATCTAGGTTTTGTAGTTTTCATGGTCCTGATTCTGTTTTTATGTCAAAAACAGCTGATTGAAGTTCAGATAAAAACAGACGAATCATTTATAAACTTTACATATTTATAACTTTTAGACAGTGTTTTGTTTGCATTAAGATGGTAAAGTGGATTTTACTGAATTTGAACACACATAAAACGAGAAGAGGGAAAATTCAATTTTACAATTACAGCTCACAAATTAAAAATAGTTTCATGTTTTTAAACCTATTAAAATACAGTATATTAAACTAACGCCAAAAGCTATAGGCAGGTAAATAGAAACCAGTTTACTTAAATATCCAAGACAAAAAAATAAAATATTTCTTTAAAGCTATAGATAAAATGTGAGTAACGCATGTTGATTTTTCATTTGAGCATCACATTATTTTATTTTCAGTACATTTGTCCCAACTGAAAGTCAGAACCATCGTCCCTCTTTGACATTCACAACCTTTAAACTCACTCTATCTCCTCTCACTCTGCAAGAGACAGCATGACCTTTGACCTGCCAGTCGACCATCGTAAAAGCTTATGGTGTGATTTTTTCTAAATATTTTAGTGTGCATGTGTGCATGACCCACCGATCTCACAGTTCTCTCCAGCATATCCTTGTGGACAGTAGCAGCTGTAGCCAGCTCCCTGAGGAAGGCACTTCCCTCCGTGCAGACATGGGTTCGTCACGCAGGGCTCCACTCCAGCTAAATGAGACATACAGACGTGAGCGATGGGGTTAATTAGGGATGTTTATTTCCTCATCAAACGTAGCCAAAGTCAAAATATTGATTTCCTTCTTCTCTAAAACCTGAAGATTTGAGCCTAATGTTGCTGGCTTGACTTGGATTTTCAGTTTAACACACATCAGTGTTTGGTTTGAAAAACAAAAACAAAGTAAAATAAATAAATAAAATCTGCCACACTGATTTTCCATCTGTGCGGGTCGGCCAACCAAAGCCTGCAGTTGCAGCACGTGCGTATCCATTTCCCCCCTCCGACTCTTTTCAGCAGCATCCAAAGCCAGAGAACTTCAACCCTCAGATCCACTCGCAGCCTCGGTTGCCGTGGTTACCACATGGAAAGCAAAGCATCGCTCACTCCGCCAGGCGTGGCGAGCAGCGTGAGAACTTCAGACGTTAGCCGTCCTCAACAGAAATGAGCAGACCTCCCGCTGAGCGCTTCACTTTCCACCATTCACCCCCTAAATGTCTGCGTGCGTGTGGTCTCCTTCCACAAATGCACATTTACATATCAATTCACCCACCACCACGTGTTTCCTCCCTCCGACCTGCTCATTATTACAACTTGAGGCCTTTGAAAAACCGCCGCTCCCTCAGTGCGTCGGCCGAGGCTCAGCTGTGGGGGTCTTTGTTCTGCCAGCTCAGCCTCTGACACTGAATGGGGGCTCGAAGGGTGGGGTGGTGTCAGCTCGTGAAGGCTTGTTTGTTTGTGTTTACATGAGTAAAAATCGATACCGTGGCTCTGTTCAGTAACCACATTTCAACAGCAACAACATTCTCCTCAGTGAAGGTTCAGACTAAGCGTTAAAATAACATCAGATTGAAGGCTTTCAGTCAAACGAGCGCAGGAGCGATGTCTCCAGTTGTTCTGAAATTAATTGCTTCATCCCACTCGTCTCGTCTCACAGGTGGAATTCGGCTGAAGCCGTTTGTGCATTTCATGTGCACTCCTCACGTCAGTCAAGGTCGTGGCACATCTTGACAAATATCAGCTGCTCTGACAAGAAGATTTACTGCAGATTTTATGTGAGCGTGTTAGATAAACCCGGCGTGGTTGGTCGTTCATTAAAGTGAGTGGTGCAGAAAAATCAATACTCTGTGGAAAAGAGCTGACAGTGTGGACGATCCTCTGCTCTGCACAACACCAAAACAAACAAACAACAACAATCAGCGGAAAGAAGCAATATACTGTATTATAGATATGTTGTTGAGACAGTGCTGGGATACATTTCTCCTGGCACAGAAAATAATGGGCTTTTTTATGAGTGAACTTGTGGGGGCTGCGTTCGCTTGGTGACCAGCGCCGCAGTTTTTGTAAACCTGATTCGAGCCCAGGTCGCACCAGGAAGGGCATCCGGCGTAAAACAAAGCACCAAACCTTTCATGCGAGTTGGCTCGCTGTGGTGAGCCCTGACGAGGGGAGCGGCCGAAAGAAACTTACCATATGACTGAACAGCTAATAATTGGAAAAATCTGCATTTTCTGTGAAATGCAGGGCGAATTCTGACAATTGCTGAAGAAGTTGAACCTAAAAGAAGCAGAACGCTAGCTACAAGCTAAAAGCAGTCAAATGTTTGTTAAAAGTTGAACTAGAAGTTAAAAGTAGCAAAAGGCTAGTGACAAGCCAAAAGCTAGCTGTGCTAAAAGCAGAAAAACATGAACTTAAAGTAACAAAACGTTAGTGAATATTGTGCTGACAGTTGCAAAATGCTAGCTAAAAGTAGCAGAAAGACAAAAATAGAGTGTTTTTTTAAGGAAATAACGTTTTTAAATAAACTGAAGAGATCTCAATGTATTTCTACGGGGAAAGTTTGCAAATAAAGTTACACATTTTGAATGGGGGAGTGGTGGAGCAGAGGACAGAGAAGGCAGGCCTGTGATCGAGAGTTCGCAGGTTCAAGTCCCAGGACCAAGAACAAAAGTTTGGGTGGTAAAGGTAAAGGTGAAGCATACACACCTTCCTTCACCCTCATTTCTCCACTCTAAGCCCTTGAGCAAAGCCCTTAAACACATCTGCTTCCCTGAGCCCTGGTCATCGAGCTACCACGGCTGTGTGTGTGGAGCGAAGGGCTGTGGTAGATCAGCGATCGGTGGTTGAGTCAGGAAGGACATCCGGCGTAAAAACAATTGATAAAAGATTTGAAACCGAGACGTGAAACTGCATCTGTCAGTTGTGATGTGAAGAACGTCCATGTTGACGATCACCAGCCGATCAAAACCATTTTATAATCAGGTCGACTTCACAAGAGCCACTCAAGATTTATTTACTGCAAACAGTTCTATTAAAATGTGCAGCTACAGTCTGACGACATTTCAGACCCCATCACAACTTACTGTGTGTTATGTGTCGATGGAAAGACACAGCACTTTGGTTGGCCTTGTCACTCTTTTAAGTGCTCTATAAATACAATGGTATGGTACCATCCATCCATCCATCCATCCATCCATCCATCCATCCATCCATCCATCCATTATCTTTATCTACTTTTTTTCTTGTCACTACTGTCCATATCCAGCTATCACTGTGGGGGACACCCTGCACAGGTCTCCAGTCCATCACAGGGACACATAGAGACAAACAAGACAACCATTCACACTCTCACCCAGAGACAGTTTAGTTACCAATCAGCCCAACATGCATGTTTTTGGTCTGTGGGAGGAATCCGGAGTACCTGGAGAAAACCCACGCAGGCACGGAGAGAACATGCAAACTCCACCCAGAAGGATCCCTAAGTCAGGAGAGGCAGCAACAGACAAGCACAGTCTGGGGAACAAAGGGTTTGGCATTTCTGTGTTACTGGGATGTCAAGCTGGAGCATGGACACAGTTTTAACAAAGAAGTCACCTGGGTGGATTTAGGACGGCTGTTTGAAAATAGAAATAGAACGGTGAAAATGCCAAGTCAGGATTCACGCAAGTTCTTGACGTTTGTCAAAAGGAACTGATTGTATTATGAAGTTGTGGAAAGAATCTCCGACTGGGAAGACCTGACAGTGAAAAGAAATACGAGAATCCACGGCTGCTGAAGGAAGATTCATGCAACCCAACCTCCAGCTTCTCACCTCCTTTTCATTCTCATTGATTGAGCTGAAGGATGGAGTGCTCTCTGATCCAGTCAGGTGAGGAAATATTAACCACCACCACCTTCATGAACCTCCAGCAGAAAGAGACTGAACTGAATTTGAACTTTTGTATGTGAAATAGAAATAAAAGTAAAACATCTGTTTATCCAGCTCAGCTGGTTGTGGAGCAAAAATATCATTGGGGTTTGTGTTAGCCCCTCTGCCCGCACGGCTCCAGGGTCTCTCAGTCAATCAATCAACCCTCGTGCTCGGCAGCAACGTCCCAGATGGTCGCCCTTGGCTCCTCGTCGATACAGTTTACAGCTGTTCTCCATCTGCAGCAGACTCCCCTCTCTCTGTCACAAACATGAGCTGCTTTCAGAGGCAACAAAAAACAAACCAGCACGGAAACGCACGATAAGCACAATACCCATGGGGCTTTTAGACACTCGGTGAAAGGACGTTTCCTGTGCTTGCTCTCATTATCAAGCACGAAACAAGTAGTAAAGCAGGTGGCCAGCCCGGCTCTTTGCTGAGACGTGCTGCAGATTTAATCATCAGACTGTGGACGGTGGTGGGGATGGGGTGTTGGCTCACTGTGTGAATAAAAACTATGTACCTGAGTGGGAAAAAAAAATGCTGAATTGTTTGAATAAATCATCCAAGGGCAAGGTTAAAGAAAATGAGAACGCTGTCTTAAAGGATAATTCCGTCTTTTTCATCATTTTGCAGCACAGCATCATGGCAAATACTGATAAGGACAGAAACAACTGTCTTCTTTAATTTTATTGAAGCAGATAAACGCAAACCATGCATCTTCTTCTTCCACGACCTGACTCTAAAAAGCAACGCGTGTCAGTGGAAGTTATGTTTCATGCACTGAACAAATCTTATGGTTTTTGCAGATTGGGTGCGAGCTAAATTACTCAATTTACCACATGATGATTGTTTGTTTGTTTGTTTTTTGGCTAACCAAATTACTATAATACTAACTACTCAGTTCAATCTCAAATAAAGATAGCCATCTTTCAAACCTTTAAGTATCACCTCAAAGCACGTCAAAATAAAGTCTGAAATTAAGATTTTCTTTTCAGACTTCAAAGGTGGTGAATTTGACCAGACAAAAGACTTCATGGATTAAATCATCTGGCTTTTGTCCTGTTTTAACCTACAAAAATGAAAGTATTTGCAGTGGTTTAGCACCATCATCTTAAAACAGCAGGGTAAATAGTGAACAATTTAATGTACTGTATACATATATTGTATTTTCCAGAGTATAAGTCGCATCAGTGTTAAAAAAAAAAAGCATAAAGAAGAAGAAAAAAACATATATAAGTTGCTTTGGCGTACAAGTCGTGTTTATTATGAGTCAGCGCTGACCTCTGGGAAACGTGGGTGGATTTTTGGCATGACGCCGGCACGGGCGGCGGAGGAACGCTGGAGCCGTGAGCTCTCCAGCGTTCCTGCACCTGCACCAGCTGAGTGAAACGAGCGCGCACGAGAGGACTCGCTGTTGCAGTGCTTTGAAATTTAACAAGATTAACACTTTAAAACAGTCGTTTGTTTGTTCGACATTATAGCAAAGGCATGTCTCAGTTTAACGTTTCAAGTTTGGTGGGGAGGGGGGTGGGGGGGTGGCAGGGATAGTAGTACAGGAACAACGTATTTGCCCACCAGTAGTTTTCAAAAGCCTAGAGGGCCCTCTCACCCCTTTAATATCTGCAAATGTTAATGTTTACTCTGGTTCATGTCAGTATGACTGAACATTTAAAGCATCAGTCAAAATTTACATTAAGAATATGGAAAAAATATTTATATGAGTTGATTTGGTGTATAAGTTGCAGGTCTGGCAATCTATGCAAAAAAAAAAAACAAAAAAAAAAAAAACTGACTTATACTCCAGAAAATACAATAAATATAATTCTTCTCTCCCTATAATGGAATAGACGAAATAAACTAAATAATATGGATTATTACAATTGCAGATTTTTGTTATAAAAAGAAAAAAAAACCTATTGGGATGATCTGCATTCCTTTAAAAATAAAAAAAAAAAAAAAACAATTTTTGCTCAGATGTGGTCATAAAACCTTAATTTAATATTCACTGTATCATTTTTATTTGTTCACAAGGTGACACTGCTTCTTTAGGGTTTTAACAAAATGTCTCTAACATGCTTTTATTCAAATGCCTAAAAGCCTAAAAGCCTAAAAGCCTAAAAGTACACTTATATATATTTTTTCTTTTGAGCTATATTTTATTCCAGCTGGTTTTATGGAGCTCACTGCGACGCTGTTTTCTGAGGATGGTTGCATACAAATAAGTTACGCCCAATAACTTTCAGGAAAGTCTGTTGTGTCACCTGACAGGCTGCAAGGAAACTGTTCCTGGTTGCACACTTGACTGCAGATCAGCACTCGTGAAATTATTTAATCACATTTATTCTCAAATGTTAACATTTTATTCATCTGACCTTCAGCCATGTGTTAGTAGCAAGCTATTTTTCAGACTCATTGTGAGTCACACATTTAACCAGCTTGGGTTATTAAAACGCCAGCAAGCAGATAAAAATGCAGAGTAATGCAAGAGTCTGTACCCTCTGAATGGTTAGAAAAACATTTGAAGTAAAGTCATATTTCTCCTCTCACTGGTTTTATTCCTACTGCAGCTTAAACAACCTTTAACATCTACTGTTTGTCTTTAAACCACTTAATGTGCAGATAGTGTCAAAGCAACACTCAGAGAAATGCTTGCTCAGCACCAGGAAGTAATTTAACAGGAACATTACCTTATTTGGACTGAAAATGTATAGAGTGAAAACAGAAACTATAAAGAATAAATAGATGTAAAGGGTAAAATTACCCTTGTCTCAGTTACCCTAGAGATGAGCCATCTGTTAAATAAAACACATGATCACTTCCTTTCCAGAAACACAAACTATTTTCTGTTTAGGGTGCGGTCCCTGATTCATTATGATTTCTTAAACCATATAAAAAGGCAGCAACGTCACAGAAAATATACTCTTAAACACAAAGATTTGTTTAAATAACAATAAGGATGATCTCACCTGTTGGACTGAGAGCGGTGGTGCTGATGTTGGCTCCTCCTCTGTTGCTCTCCTCCTCCATGTTGCCAGGTAAGAGGGCCCCCGAACCCACAACAGGAGACCAGGCAGCCTCCTCGTCATCTTGGGGTGCCGGCAGCGACAGGGGCTCTTCCAGAGATGAGTTAACGGACAATCCTTCCTCTGGGACCATGTGAAGTGTGATAAGGTCATCTGTAGAGTTGCTGCTCTCTGTGTGAGGAGACGTAGCTGGCTGAACGGTGCGAGCCTGCGATGTGGGCTGGGAAGGGGACGGGGATGGAGAGGGGGAGTAGGATGGGGTGGAGGAAATGTCTGGAGGGGAGGAGGAAGAAATGAGATCAGATGGTGATGGATGGAGAGGGTGAGATTCATGAAGGGATTCTGTCTGTGTGGATTCAAAAGGAGATGCAGATGGTGAGGTGAGCGTCGAAGTAGAGCGTGGGGTGGATGGTGAGGATGTTGGTAACGGCGATGGAGAAGGAGGCATTGTTTGTTCTTGTTCTTGTGAGACTGACAGGGATGAGTTTTCAGATTCTGATATGGTGGGCTGGTGTTGGGATGTGGAGTTGTCCCTGTCTGGCTCTGTTGTTGCTGCGGCTTCGAGAGGGCTGCTGGTGACAGTGGTGGCCATGGTGGTGGTCTTGGATTGTCCTTTTCTGTGACCCCTCTCTCTGTTTCGTTCTCTGGACCTTTCTCTTGTCCCTACTGGTCGACGGGAGACTTGGATCTCGCCTTTTGCTTCGGCACCAGTGATTTCTCCACTTCCTTCTTCTTCTCCTTTCCCTCTCTCCTCCCCTCTGCTCCTGTCCTCCCCTTTGTTCTTTCTCCCCCTTCCTCTTCCGCCTCTGCCACCGGCTCTGGACGTCACCGTTTCCTGCCTCTTACCAGCTGCTTGGGTTGTTGTTGTGTCTATTTCCACTGTGATCCATGTTTCTTTCTCAGTGGAGGTGATTTCAGGTGAGAGGCTGGAGGGAGTGGGTGTGTGAGTCTCAGAGTTCTCTGAGATCTTCATGCTCTCTGTTGTCGGAGAACCCGTGGATGATGCCAAAGTCGATGCCAGATGAGTGGATGAATCTTCATTGGCTGCTGTGGTTTTCTCCACAGGCTGACTGATGAACCATGAACTTCCCCAGGAAAACAAACCTTTATAGGGCACAAAACAAGCATTCATGTTGATGAGTCCAAAAAATCAGAGCAATGACTCAAGAATGGTGAAAATGATCGGATAGAGTTGCTGCACTTTGCCAAAGACCAGAAAACAAACACGTGTAATCTGTTCTGTCTGCTCTTCCATCAGCTGCTCTTTGTACTGTAGCAGCTCTGAACACATTTATCCAAACCAGCAAAACTGTGATTTTGTGAAGAAAAACATCCAGTGACAACAAGGTTTCAATAGCACCAAAGATTTGGTTCCACTTTATAGCGAGTCTTTGGATCACTTAGATCAAGACTATTCAACAAAACTGCTCAGGGGGCCACAGTTTCTGAAAGCCACCGGCTCAGGGGCCAGACATCCAGCAATTAAAATCATTATATAAATAAACCAAAGTTTAAAATGATCTGTTATCTTTCAAATGTGTTTATTTTATTACATTGAATCATAAATGCAATTGCATTTATGATTCAATGTAATAAAATTGAGTTGGATTTGGGTTCCGTTTATTGAATAAACAGAACCCAAAACCCAAACCCAGAAAAAATAAAATAAAATTTAATGAAGTGGACCGGATTGAAGCCCCAACTTGGATCAATATCAGCACAGAGTGTTGTTAAAACAAACAAACAACAAAACATTTGTTATCATGTTTAAAGATATTATTAAAGATTTGAGGGTTTTTGGAAAATATGTTCTGAGGTTGATGTAAGTAGTAAATATCTTACCAGCAGTAGACACTGCTCCGATCATTCTCAGTTTGTATATCAAGCAGACATTTTCCCTGAGAAATTGATACTTTGTGTATAGCACTTGCTTAAATTAAGTGCCTCATTAAGGCATTAAAAGTTTGTAAACACTGTATATAACATTAATAAACATTTATAAAACTGTTCATACACTGGAGCAGGATCACCGAGTGGCAACATGAAGGCCTGGACTTTCATGCATTCAAAGAAACTCAGCTATTTGCAACTTACTTTTTGAACTAAATAACTTTTATTGTTGCTGAAACAAAAATTTTGAGCATTTACATGCAGGTAGATTACTGACTGTAAGAGTACACAATTTCATTCCACATCATGTAACAACACATGTGATGCGAATGACAATAAAGTCTCCTTGAACCTTGTACCTTGACAGATGTTTGACTTTTCAAATCCGAGTTATGGGGAAATTATTAAAAGTGCATCTTGCCAAAAACTGGATCTACCTGTAGTAATGTATCAACAATGTTTTATAACTGTTTTGTAAATGATTGCTAATGCTCTATTAAGTGTTTACAAACCCATGAATAAACCATTTATAACGCATTATTTTTTAAGGGGTCGTTATTAGAAAGAGGCACACTTTATTAGCACATTATGTAATTGTTTTATTGTTTTTAATTGTCTGACGCTGCCTCATTTTTCTATGAAACAGTTACTTTTCCCAGTTACATTTATTTATTTGGTTATTTTATCAAGTGTTTCACATGAACCAAGACTGATAATGGACTAAGTCCACTCAGTCTTCAGTATGAGTAACTATTTAATGCAGCACTGACACCTAAAGGTTTGGAAAATACATTTTGCATGAAATTGACAGTAAAAATTTGCTTTGGTCCTGACCCTGTTCAGACTAGTTGTTAGCTCATCTCCTTCTCAAAGAACTAATGAGTGAAATACAAACTAATAATTCTCAGAACAATTTCCAGTGCAGGTAAGATACTGATGACTGCAAACAAAGCCACAGAGCACTACTTCAAAAAGTCTGAACTATTCCTTTATGATCAAATTCATGAGACTGAGCGAGTCTTCACATTATTACACATGAGTGACTGGTTTCTGATTGAAAATGCTAAATGACACCAACATGGAGGTGACGGGGAAACAAATACAGTCATGTCAAGGATATAATATAATGTAGCTATTGACAAAAGTTGAATTAAATTACAAATTTAAACAGTTACATTTTTAATCAAGTTTCTTGTATTATGACTGTTTTGTATTTCAACACCAGAAAATTCTACTCTGCAATTATGCGGTCCTTTTCAGCAATGCAAACTCTTTCTCACCATCTTTTAACATTAAACAATTAAAGCATCAGTTTGAAACCTGCAATTTTCCTCCATGAGTAAAATAAATTGTCAAAGCTCAAGGTGACAGTTTATATTTAAAGCAGAGAAAGACACCTTGTGATAAACATGTTAAAAATAAGATTAAAAACCTCAGCGAAGGCAGAAGCAAACGTCTCAGTGCCGGAGTCGGAAGCTCAAAAAGCACCGCAGCCACATAAATTGCCTCAGAATTAAATCAGCATCTTCATAACACAGTTTCAACAAACACTCAACCCACTGTTTGAAAACCACTTCCACTCACTGCCAACACGTAACGCTCTGCAAGCCCGTTGGACCCCCTGAAACAAAAGAAATGGGAAAAGAGTGCGGACGAGCCGGATTCCACTGTTTGTAATTCATGGATTTGTCTTTGAGAGAAACGATTTTCTCTACAAAAATCCTCCAAGCCTGCTGCTCGGAGTTAGAGATGCAGGCTGCGCTTTCAGATGCAACAAGTACAGCCAAAACATTTTTTTTTAAATAAAAATTATAAAATCCTTCCACAGGCTTTTATTTACTTTTTTTTTTTTCTCAGTCAAAGGCCTTCAGCTGCGCTCTGAAGGTCGGACGATGATGAATCAGAGAATCTCAGAGCTCAAAGTGCATGGATGTGGTTTGAAAGTTTCCTTTCAGTGTCAGAAAAGATCTTTTGTCAATCATTATTGCCCACCACCAAAGATGAAAGGGTGATGATGTTTATGACCGTGTGTTAGTATGTCTTTGTCTAGAGCAGGGGTCTGCAACCTTTACGATCAAAAGAGCCACTTTTACGCCTTCATTCGCTAAATTAAACTAAACTAAACTAAAAATGTTCAGAGATGCAACAACATGCTGCAACTGTGATTATCAACTGGTGGCCCATGGGCCGGGCAGCACGGTGGCGCAGCTGGTAGAGCTGCTGCCTCTCAGCGAGCAGGTCTCCGGTTCAAATCCTGGTCCGGGGTCCTTTCTGGGTGGAGTTTGCATGTTCTCTCCGTGCATGCATGGGTTTTCTCCGGGTACTCCGGATTCCTCCCACAGACCAATATGCATGTTAGTCTGATTGGTAACTCTAAATTGTCTCTAGGTGTGAGTGAGAGAGTGACTGTTGTTTGTCTCGTTTGTCTCTATGTGCCCCTGTGATGGACTGGCGACCTGTCCAGGGTGTACCCCGCCCCTCGCACAGAGATTGCTGGACATGGGCACCAACGACACCCGTGACCCAAAATGGAAGAAGCGCGTAAAAGATAATGGATGGGCCATGGGCCACTTTCGTTTGTTGGAGAGGGCTTTTGTGGCCACCACAGGGGTGACAGAGACACGTCTGACCTGTGAGCTGTTTGTACCCATGATTTTTGAGCGTGGGGTGGAGTTTCAGCGTGAGGGTTTAGCGTGAAGGAAGAGGTAGCATGAGCGCAGCCTTTGTTTTTTTTAGCTAGCTTGCCTGTATTGCACACCACTAGCTTTGTGCTACATCACTGCTGACATGGGGAGGGGGGCACATTTCGGTTTGGTAGGTGGGACACTCGGTTCTGTTGACAGAGCAGGGTACCCGACACTTCTAATTATTTTTAACATTGTTAGTATTTTTATAATTTAAGACAAATGAAAGGACCAGATTCTTGGGGGGGGGGGGGGGGGGTGTAGTTTATTTAATT
>JARVLU010001586.1:20123892-20147903 GCA_031762415.1 Simpsonichthys santanae
GTTAGTGCAGAATGATCACATGCACTCCCCCCCCTCCCCGCCCTCCCTCGTGCTTTCCTCGGTGCTGGCGGCCCCTTTAAGAGACGACGGGTCAGTTTGTGTCTTTGGTTATCTAGCTGTATGAGTTTTAATTTCATAAAGCTAGAGAACCGAAAGTACTAACTGATGCCGAACACTTCAAAGGAGAAGAAGAAGGAGGAGATCCTCTCCTCTCATGGAGGAGGAGGAGGAGGAGATGATGCCGGGGTGGTTACAGCAGCAGGAGGAACCAGGATGCTGACGGAGGAGGAGAAGATGGAGACACTAGCAGCTTGATTTTAGCTCATTCATTTCCACTTTCAGCTGCTAGCGCCTCCAGAGGAGTCACCTGCATGTGTGTGAAGGGGGGGTGCATGGCGGTGATGGTTGAGGACCAGCCCATCAGTCCACCGTCACGTAGAAGACAGGTCCAGACCCACAGAGCATGCTGCAGCTGTCAGAGCTGTGTGGGTGTTTTATCTGGAGGGGGTGAGACAGAAATAGTTAAAGCTTTCCTCTAATTGGCCGATCTGGGACTCACGTGACAGTGTTGGCTGCAGCATCATCATCATCACTTGAAGTGATCTCACTTTTTTTATATCAGAAATCCTTAAAGGTCTTAATTTTAAGTAATGACAGTGACTGTTTTGTGAAACTGCCTCCCCTTCCATCCAGTCCACTCTAAAAAAGTATCACATGATGGTTTTATCTCAAATCTTTTAACGTAAGTTTCTTTCAGCTGCTCCCTTCTTCAGAAGTTGCCACATCGAGCAAACTATTTGGCTATTTGATGCCCTTCCTGGGTTGTGATTCTGTTTTTTTTTTTTTTTTTTTTTTTTTTTTTTTTTTTTTTAACAAATCACCAGAATGCAGCTTTGAATAAAGAAAACTTTCTAGGTGCTAAAACATCTTAACACATAAATTGGGGAGTGGTGGCACAGAGGTTAGACAAGATGGGTCTGTGATCAGAAAGTCGCAGGTTCAACTCCTCGGACTGACATCAAAATGAGTGTGGAAAAGGTGAAACACCCTCACCTGCCTCCGCCCTCATTTGCCCCACTCTAGGCCCTTGAGCAAGGCCCTTAACCCCCACTGCTCCCAAACAGGTCTCTCTTGAAAATGAGTTCTAGTAGTGACTCAATGAGACTACCTGTATATAAAAAAAATTAAGTCCAACTTTACCACGTTATTTAAAACATCATACTAAATATAAACTATCCCAATTTTGAACATCTGGATTAGGCTTGAAGTCAGTGGATCACCTCTCTTACCAAACATTGAACTACTTTGCTTTGTGCTCTTGGACTTGGCAAACGGTTTAGAGCCATTGCTACTAATGAATTGTGTGATAAGGACAAAGTTACAAAAATATTACTTTTTCCACTTAACCAGGTTTAGAGGATCCAGGATGACATAACTAATATTAAATAAAGGTGAAGTTTCATTTCTTAAGGCTCAATGTTTTCTTGTAAATGTAATGTTTGTCAGTAACATGACGTAAGAAATGTTGAACTCTGTGAGCTAACAGTTTGTAACAGGCCTCAGCATCACAGTCTTTCAGAGATCAAAACAAAAAAGCTTTCGCTATTTTTAAAACGTTAACGTTTCACAGAACCTGAGTTGGGCCTGGCAGATGTTTTGCTTTTGTATTTCACTCATTATTTTTGGGTTCTCGATGATAAGGACAAAATAGGACATCAGCTCAGTTTGATCTATTCTTGGAGACGACTGAAAATCCCTGAAGTCCCAGCATGCTCCATTTAGAGCATGACTGACGACGTTTGATGTGCGCCGTTAAACAAGAGGGCTGCAGATGGAGGGGTTCTGCGTCGTGCGGGATCAAATCCAATGAAACTTTATTTGTGCGTCACGTTCCATGCATGCAGACACTATGTGCTTTTCAACAAGAACAACATTTACAGTTTGAGAAAACGACACATGCACGCAAAATGATTCAGGTTGGACACTATGGTTTTTTTTTTTTTTTTTTTTTTTTTAGTTGGCTTTTCTTTTTCACATCTCCTACATTTCAGTCCTCTGGGCTCATGAAATATTCTTTAATCCATCACCTCACTGTGGTTTAATTTCCCCTCCACAAATGTGTCTTCATAAAATCCCACCATTAGATCAAACATCGCATTTATTATTACCATTTTTAAGTCAAGCTGCAAGGATTTTTTTTTCCATAAACCTTACATTTTTAGCGAAAACATGAAGTGCTCTTTAAAGTGGCAGGTGCATGTGGGTTTTCCTCATATTGACTCTCTTCTTCTGTTTTTGCAGGAAAATGTTGGCAAGGTTAGCCAAGACGTTTGCATTAACGTGCAGAGAGGAGACGCCGCCTGCAGACAGGAGGAGGAGCAGCGGTCAGCCTGCAGGTAAACGCTGCAAATAAGATGACTCATGATGTGCACATGCCTCTTTTGGCTTTTATACATGTCTCATATCGTTGGGCTTTGCTGTTGTCCACATTTTGTATATCTTTGTGTGTTGAGGTTCATGCTCTGATGAAGTCTTGATCATCGTAATTAAACCAAAGCAAATATCTACAGATGTTTACTTCTACTTGCACATGGCACTAATGCCAGTTTAATACCTAAAGCAATGTAAACAGACTGATTTCAGCAAACCAACCTCCATGCTAAATTCCAAGCTAACATTCTTTTTCGAAGTATTAGCCTTTGTCACTTCGAGCATCCCCCCCCCCCCCCCCATCTTCCTCACACTCAGACACGCACCTCTCTTTGTTAATCTCACACTCTCAGCGTTTTATCCCTTTTAAATACCGTGATCCTATTTGTCAGGTAGAGCGTGTGCTGGGCGCCGGAGAGGTGGCCGTGTAATCTCTGCTGCGGTTCTTGATCCCTTTAGGAGACCCTGGGTTTGGACCCGTTTGTGCGGAACGAGTGTTTGGGTGGCTTTGTCGTCTTTTTTGTTTTGATTTTTGTCTCACCTCAGCGCCTTGACGAGTCACCTCCCCTTATCCGAAGTCTCCTGATTGCCATGTGCAAATTTGCATGCATGTGCACAGCAGATTTTAGATGTGACTGATGAAACGACTTTGGACCAGACGTTTAAAAACTGAATTTTTGAGGGGTTGCTAATAAACAATGCACAGGAGATATTGTTCGAGGTATTTCTCATGTTGGGTCACAGAAACGTTTATTAGCATTGTCAGAATTTTCCCTAACATTTCTCACGGGCGCTGCTGTAAATTAGGAATTAAAAAAAAAAAAAAATTGGTATACCACTGTTAGCAAGGTCACATCTTCATGGTTCCATAACCTCGGAGCTCAGTAGAAATCTCAGTTATTCAAATTTACTGTGGAGTTCTTAGAGTCCCCCAGATTTTTCCCAAGCTTTACATTAGCATATGCAAGGGCCCGCCTGTCCTGCTGTTTTCTAAAGTGGATGTAAATTATAACCAGCATTATACAGACTGATAGGGGATAAATCTCTGCAGTAATGCATCGCAGCGAGTTGCAAACAGGGAAGGTGGGGGTGAGGGCTTGATGCTTTCAAGAGGGTGTGTGTGTGTGTGAGGTACTGTACAAAAGCATGTAGCAGATGGGATACAGCCTAGCAAAATGTGTGTTAATAGTCATGCTAAGCTCTCTTTCCATTTGTTTTTCAGATTTTCCATCCCTATCTTTTGTTCCTTTTTATTTTTTTATTTTATGCAAAGCGTGCATCAGATTTGAAATTTAGTACATCTGTTGTATTAAGGAAACTGTTTTAAAAGTGAGCACACATCTTAAAAAAAAAAAAAAAAAGAAAAAAGAAGAAGAAGAAAACTAATATTAGCACAGTGAGATTAGTAAGTCGAAATGTGCACTTGTGCAGTCCAAAAGGCTGAGGGGCTTCAGGCCTCATGAGCCGAGTGGAGATCTTTTTGGAACCTCTATGCAAACCCAGGCTTGAATAATGAGATGTATTTATGAAGGGCTGGGAAGGAGGTCCCTGCTTTTGAAAACAAGTATGCTGGAGTCTGAATGGGATATAAGGGAGGAGGAGGAGGGGGGAAGGCTTGGACAAGAGAGAAAAATGGGTGCGTGTAGAGGTGGGGGTACCAGGGGCCCCCAAGCAGCCCAGTCCTCGTCCAGGCAGCTGTGAAAAGGGGTCCCGTCTTTTTCCCACGCCCAGCAAGACGCGAAACAGTGCCGCAGCTCGCTAGGGTCAAGTCCCGTCGCTAATATATACACACACATGCATACGCACACGCAGGCGGAGATTGTGTGTCAAAGTTTTGCAAATTAACAAGCTGTCTAAGAAGCTCTGTGACATGGGGGGGGTGGGGGGGGGCTGCTATTCTCCCAGGATGCTTTGCACTCCCATCAGGGGTCAGTGGGCTTCATGAAACAGTGAGGTCATAACTTCAACTTGAACTTAAAATTCTGCTGAAGACTGAAAAGAGTCTGGATTGTCATTGTTGTCACTTCTTTAGACTCAAAGACCAAAACCAAAGCTGAGCCTGTTTCACGTACAGGAGGAAGACTATTTCTCTCTTCATCCTGTGATTGCCTGGACAGATTTGTACACTTATAACATCTGTGATATGAGTTCAAACATTCTCAGACATACAAAGTAAAGTTGAGCTTCTTGGCATCAATATTTTAGATATAATGACTGCATCAGATTCTTCTTGTGTTTTATAAGTTATGGAACTGAAGGAAGTGTCTCAAGAGAAGATTCATCGTCTCCGATTTCTAATTTATTCACGTAGTGACCAGGATAAACCTCTGAAATTGCAGGTACCTCAGTGGCTGCTATTTTGCCGCCTTTGATAAAAAGATGGAGTGCCACCTCGTCCTCCTTGCAGTCCCTCTCTAGATAGAAACGGCGTGGCACACCAAACAAAATGGTGCAGCGTTCACTTCCCTCCCCGATCACCTCCATCACTGCATCAGAGACTCACAGAGCGGTGTCACACTAATTCAGTTCCCCCTTCCTGCTCCAGCCCCTTGCTTTATTTCTGCACTATTAAAAAAAAAAAAAAAAAAAAACACTCCGCCAATCTCTGAATAGATTAGCAAGCATCCTGTCCTCTTTCTCACCCTCTCCTTGCTCCTGACTCTCCATCTTCTTCCATCTCATTATCATGTTCCTTCCCATTCAGAAGAGCTTCAAATAAAGAAGGAGAACCCTTCTAATTAGCTCTGTAAAGATGCTTTGTTGTGGTCAGTGTGGTCACCAGTGTGTGCATTGAGAGAGGATGTGTGACAGCCAGTGTTAGCACTGAGGACATGTGTATGGGCCCTTAATGAGGTTTGTTAGCCGAGTGTGTGTCCTGCTGTTTGAATGCACCCTCGGCAGCCTTTGAAGGAACAGAGATGAGGAGAGCGTCTTTCACGACGGCAGGTTGCAGAATGCAGATGATGCATTATGCCCAGCGTGGTTTCCAGTTCAGCGGCAAATGAGAGGAATAAAACTTGCATGTTGTCCCTGAAAACCGAGCGGGACGTGCACAGAGGCCGTTGTGCTCCCCAGGCATCTCCACCCTTTGTGGATTTGTTTTGAACAAAGAGGTATTTGCTGGGAATTAGCAGCTCTAAGAAACTCCCAGTTCATATTTTTGCATAAAAGCAAAACAAAAGAGAGCGAGAGAGAGAGAGAGAGAGCGCGCTCTCTGAAGAGACTGCCTGTTCGAAATCATCGCTGGACAGTCTTGTCGCAAAGTTACGAGCCAATAAAAAGAAAACTTCCATGCTATGCATTTAGAATACATGGTGGATAAATTAGCAGGTGATTTATGAGCTCAAAATGTTAATAAATAAATAAATGGTGTGTTTGTGGTGGAAGAACAAGGCTGGGAACATGTATTGTTTAACGATAGACTGAAAGAGAAAAAACAAAATGGGTTGGGAAATGAGGGACAGTGTGGAGCGAGGAGCAGCCTGCTGGGCCTGCCTGCTGCCTCAGAGATTGTAAACTGTCACGCAGGATGCAGACAGAGGAGCAGGACAGAAATCATTTGCCCACATTACCCTCTAACACTGAAACTGCCGCTCACGCATCCCCTTCCTTCTCCTCTCCATCTGCAGCTGTGATTTTCTCCTCTGCTTCTGCCCGTGCACATGCATGCATATGAACTCGCAGCTTCACCGATAGATTTTCTGCCCTCTGGATGAAACGAGTCCGCTTGCAGCTCTTCTCTTACCACCCCCCCTTCATTGTTCGATGGTTTGTTGCCTCTCTGTAGGAGGTGCGCAGAGTGTGTTTGGACTCATTCCCCTGTTTTACCAGTTTACCAGTGTAATCCCTTCCACTGGCACAATGAGCTTTCACTCCAGCCACAGGATTCTATTAGGCTCCCAGAGAGGCACGGGATCTCCATAAACATTTTCCAGCAACTCTTGCGCCGCCTACACAAGCAGCCGAACGGATAGCTTCTCGTATACGTTTAGAACTAAAACCCGCCCTTCGTTTTACTGAGAGGTTCACCTGTCTGGAAAAGGAATGTGAAATAAAAGTTTACAGACTTAACAGCAGCAGCTTGTTAATGCTTGCTGCTTCACTTCCAAAACAAAACCTCTTCATTTAAAAAAAAAAGTAGCTAACATCATATTTCATGGAGACACATCAATGTTAAGTGATTTTCAATCAATGCGTTGATCTGAGCAGTAAACCTCCACTTGAATTGTGGCCACTTTAAAAAAGAAGATGCAGCCGCTTTTATTGACGGTTATCGTTGTGACCCTTAATTTATCAATTCACTGTGATTTTTAAAACAGACTCTCAAAAAAAGAGTGAGAGTTTTATGGAAAAGTCAAATTAGGTGAGGGACGCTGACGTTTAAGCGATAAGCGATTTCAATGTGAAGCTACTCTTAAATGTGCTTTTATAAAACGGGCACTAAACGTCTGAGTTAAATGGACTTGTTTGCAAATTTTTCAGTGTAATCGTGGCTTTTTTTTTTTTTTTTTTTAACTACACCCTTAAAGCAACAAATTGACATAATCTGCTCTAAAAAAAAAAAAAGGGCACTTGTTAATTTAACAAACGATAGCAAAAGAGACAGATCATTTAGCAAGTAGCATGCTCCACCACTGCACGTCACTGGTTTATTTAACTATTAACAACACAAGTAAAGCATGCGTGTGTCATGCAGAGTCATGGATATACAGTATATCATTTTTGACCTGATGTTTTTGCTGCAGATGTTCATGTGCCGTTCATAATTCTTGTCACGCACAAAAAAGTCTTCTTAAGGTGCAAGAAACAAGTTTTTTCTTTTGTTTTTAATCATAAAAGATTATTAGACTCATCTCGCTGTATTTATTACCAAAAAAAAGAAAAATCAATTATTTACTGTAACATTTATGGTCATTAGATTTTTTTTTTTTTTTTTTTTTTTTTTTTTTTTTTTTTTTTGGTGCATTTGGTGATTTTTATCACTGTACATATACTTTTTTTTTTATTATATTTTTTTCTGTTTTGGGGGACTCAGCAAATATATGAACAGCCTATTTATAGCATGTGTCTGAATAATCAGATGGAGGCAAAAATAAACACTTTGAACAGAAGATTTTTTTTTTGTCTGGAGCTGCTAAATGAGGCTCTAAGTGTTTCGGTGACATTCTTTTAGGATCCTTGTGAGATGCATCTCTGCTTCTGTTTCTCAAGTCCAAAGCCACAGTGGGTCACGGTGCTCCTCCAGTCCTGCTCTACCCAAACATATCATTCCATCTTTTATTTGTCTTTCTCCTTCCCCCAGCCTTCCCTCCGCTCCCATCTTAATAATGCCGCTCTTTTCTTGCGCTCTGAGTGGAGGGCTGCCCTGAACCAACATTGTCCCTTGCACTGGCTCTAGTGGGGGGGCCCTATTGTGTGTGTGAAGGAATGGTGAGTTAACACCCATGTCTGAGCACCCTCAATGGGAGCATTGTGTCTGAATCGTCCTCAAGCTCACCCAGTCTCACCCGCATCACCCTCCCACCCCTCATCCCATGGCTGCACCAAGCTGTTCTATGATAAAAACATGGACTAACAAACTGAAACTCACCAATAAACTGGATCCTTCATCTGGCCTCGGCTGGATTTATCCACTACAGTATTTTCTTTGTTCTTCTTATCTTATTTTCTATTAGTATTTGTTTTTAAGCCATTCACAGCGAGCTGAATGTGTCTTTGTAGCTGCGATTTGACAGAAATTTGGGGCTGATGGGTGTACGGCTGCAAAAGGGAGGCCCCTGCAATTCCTTTCTCGTAGAGAAAAGAACAAAGAATCGCACAAAGGACCTTATCGTATTAGCATGATATTAGGATTCTGAATACTTTCAAAAATGCTTAAAGATGCTTCAAAAACAAAGGCGTCTGCGTGGATGAAATTATTACCATTAATGATATGAAGAGTAGAGGCTAGGCGTGATAACATAAACCAGAATTATTTTCAAATGCATTTAGAACGTGGACACAAATGGCTGCTTTTGTGCAACATGTTGAGCATTTTCATTTGTTTTTTTGTGTTTAGCAGCGAGCGCCTCTGGGCAGGTTACAAAAGAGCAAGTTGGTGTTTTCTTCCCACATATTTTTTTAATCAAAGTGTTAGTGTTTACATTTGCATTTGCATTGAGCAGAGGGATGTTGAATGCTAAAGGTGAGATTTTGAAAAACACTCTATTTTTCCCTTTTTTTTTTTTTTAACAGCTGGAAACGAGGGTGGGTGGCTGGAAGGCTGGATGAAGGCTGGTAGATGACTGAACTCCGAGACCCGGTGCAGCTCATCATCATTGCCAGCGGCTCTCGTCTTCTTCCTCCCCTCCCCATGGCTCGTACCTCCATCCAGAAGGTCTAGCGGAGCCAGCGAAGCCCAGCCGAGACTCCAGTGAGTGGGCTGGGAAAGATGGAGAATGTCCCTGAAGGCTCGAATCACCTCTGGAGCTACCGACATGCAGGAGAAATCAATATGAAACACAGAGACATCACAGCTTTGAGTGAGGTTTCCTATTTTTTCTTTTTTTTTTTTTTTGAGTGCATGGCCTGAAGGGCCGGCAGACCTCCAAAGGACACTCCCTGCGTGGCTCTTCTCAGCTGCAGCCTCCAGCTCCTTACTGGACCTCGGTCCTGATCTCCACTGGCTGTGTGTGGTTCTGCTGACGGCTGTTTCTCTCCAAATGTTATCCACCATGTCAAAAGACTGCTGAGAGGCATGTTCCTCTCTCTTTTCTTCCTCCCTCATCATGAGATTGACATATCCCACCACCGTCTGCCTCTGGCAACCAGCTTGGAACTTCTGCTCTCGACTCACTCTGCAACTTTAACTCGTCTGCCGCTTATTCCCCAACTGCTTTTTACACTTGACAAACAGACGCTGCCATCTTTATTTTTTTTCCTCCGCTGCTGACTATGATGAGCTGCAGACACATGTCTTTCAAAAATAGAAACGCAGCGAACAAAGCTTGATTTTTTTTTTTCTGCGATGCCCTATTAATAAGTTTGAAATGGTTCATAGTAACGAACTGAAGGGCAGAAAACGGCTGAAGATCACAGAGCAGACATTGCTGCAGAGACGTTAAAATGGCAAGTATCTCTCTATGATGCTCCACACACTCTGAATGTGCACTCAGAATGTGTGTGTGTGTGTGTGTGTGTGTGTGGGTGGGTGTGAACGTATCGTACAATCCCGGCCTTGAGAGCGAACGGCAGCAGTTTCCAAAACGTAGTTGTTGTCTTGGAGATACGATGTGGTCGGTTCCCTCCAGATGGGCACAGCTTAAAACAAAATGGCCGCCGCTCTTTCCTTCTGCCAAAGATGGCGAGCGCTCCGTGGTCGTCTGCCATCTGCGCATCCGTTAACTGTCGCCGAATGCAAATCGGGGCTAATTGCATTTGCATAAACTCAAAACGTTGTGCCGTTTTTTAAATTTTTTTTATTTCTGATCTCGTGAGGGTGTCGCGGCGGCGAGCGAGTGAGACTGATGAGGCGTCTTTTTTTTTTTTCTTTTAAATTACGTGTACTCACTGATATTTGTTCATCGTTCACAATGAAAGCGTTTGCACCCTGTGAAGTATCTGATAGGTGTTTAGATCAAGCGTCCACACGTACTGTGCCATATGGTGCTCGTGTTTCCATGTGATTCCCTCGTATGCAAATGGGACACTGTACAAAGGATTAAGCCGAGGCTTTGTTTAAATCAGATCGCTCTCAGTCACGCACGCATCCTCCGTTGTTGGTTTTTGTACACACAAACATAAAGCGCAGATTAAGCAAACGGAGACGCTCAGACACACACTAATTAAAAAAAAAAAGATCCATGTGTTCAACAAAGACCAGACACACAAACAATGATTGTCTCATTTTTGCACATGGCTGTCTGGTTACTCACCCCAAACCATGGGCTGGCTCATTTAGCCTAAAAAGCTTTTTATTTTTTATTAAATATTAAAACTATACCCACCTGAAAACCATTTTTAGCTTTGAAGCTTCAAATTTTCCTGAAAATCAAAAAAAAAAAAATAAAAAAAAAAAAAAAAAAAAAAAAAAGGAACTGATCCATTTGCATGAGGTTTGGAGTTTGCACCTACTGTAATAAATATAAAAAAATAACGACAACATAATAAGATTACAAACCAGATTTGTGCAGCCGTGATGATTAATCTGTAACATTTTTGCCGCCATCTTTACATTTGACTCAGCAGGCTCCTGTTTTAATTCATTCCATTAGAGCAGCTGAGCAACAAAGCAGCGCCACGATTTGCATTCTGCCCATCAGGGCAGCTGCTGCGCCGTACAGTTGGACCGGGCAGCAAAATGGCGGTCGTGCGAATCATAAGGTGCTGTATGTTGGCTGTGGGAGACGAGGAGATGATGAGATGGTGGGATGGGAGATTTTTTGGGGTGTCTGGTTTGTGAGACAGGGGTTGCAGGGTGCAGACTGTGGGGTGGGGGAAAGATGGAGCAGGGGTGTAAGGAGAGGGTTATTATTTGAGCAAGGGGGGCGTCTGGTTTTGGAGGGAACCATTAATGAAGAACTGGAGGGAAGGAGGAAGGGGGGTGGGGGTGAGTTTGTCTGCATTCGTGATGTGTCTACGTTTGTATAGAGCGATGGACGCAGCGAAGTTCACGCCTCACGTCTTCTGACTGACCGTCACATCAGCAGCAGCAGCAGAAGATGCTTTAACGACACTCAAACAGCCCCAAGCCCCTGGTGCTGGTCGCATCACGGCTTCTGTAGGCGACGCCAGCCAGTGAGCGTCTGAGAAGCTGCTCGCAGCCAATGGCGCCCCGTCAAGAAGGAGGAAGAGGAAGAAAAAGAGAGGCGAGTCCCAGAGTTTACCCTTCACGTGCCGGAGAGAGCAGGAGCATCAGAACAAACACTGGACAGGAACAAAGAGTGAAGAAGAGCGAGTGCAGCAACGAGAGCGTTAGGCCGTAATGTGTGGATCGCAAAGCGACGACAAAAAAAGGCAACGTCAGCTGTTCTTTGTTTGCCTGTCACACGTCGCTCACGTGGAATATTCACTGGGCATTTTAAAGAACGAAGACGACCTCTAGCTGAACAGGCTCATCGTGAACCTCCCCCCCCCCCCAAAAAAAAAAAGTCAGACAGGCAGACACAATGGCCGTCTCCATCATGATCCTCATGAATACCGCCTCGTTGTGGCGGCGCTGCAGGTCCGAGCTCGGAGCGTGGGAATCCTGCGTGCACGTATGCAGAACAGCCAGGCCCTGGCTAGACTGCCCTGCTAGCATGAATGAATAGTCTCGTAGCAGGTGACGGAGGACCCTAGAGTTCATGGGTCAAGGCCAGTGAAGAGGTTGTCTGGTTCACGAGTTGCGTGCACGTGTGTGTGTGTTTGGCCGTCGTCTGGGTCTTGCAGCATGCAAATGAGGCAGCCAGGCTGTTTGACAAGCGTTCTATTATTAGCTCAGTGTGTTTGTTCAGGGACTGGACGCAGATTTGGACAAGAGCTCCTTGGTCGTGTTGCAGCCGCAGCAGGGTGGCAGACAGACAGATAGACAGACAGACAGTCTGAAGTAAGACCTCCCCAGCTAAAAGTCTGATCGTGTCGTCTCGTAGCTTTTTCTCCCCACGTCTCTGCTCTGCGTGGCGTTTCTTTGAGTGACTCGCTGGTCTCAGGCTCTCCAGTGAGACGCTTTTGTTTCTCTCTGACTGACGGCACATTTGGAGCGACGCTCTGGATTTCCATCATGGAAGAAACCACCAAGAATGGCCTAGTTTAGACCACACACGTTAATTTGAATCTTTATGTAGTCGTTGTTGTTGTTGCATTTGGGAAGACTGAAAAGATTTTACTCTTAAGAGATTTAAAAAAAATTAAAAAATTTGGCAGATTTTTCATTTTCCTTTCAAGACCATAGAAAATGTATTTAACGTTTATCTTTTTCAGATAGTTTGCTCAATAATGACAACCAAGATCACTTTGAGTCTTTTAAGTTTGAACATTTTCAAATTTTCAGTCAAAGTGGAATAAACATTTGGTTGATATATACATACATATACTGTACATATATATATATTTTTACTTTTAGTGTATCACAATATTCTTGTGCCTAATACTGTTTCTATTAAATTTATACTTAAAAGAAGCTTCTTTTTTGCACCAAGTCCTTTTTTTTCTTCTCATTGAAACTATAGCTTTACCCTAAATTTACAACAAGTAATTTGTATTGATCAGCTGCTCACACAAGCGTAAAATAGACTGAACAGGTTTTGTGTAACCAGTTTAAACTGGACCCATTGTCTCCAGGATGCATGCAGACGTAGTTTTGAATGTCCCGTTGTAAAGTGATTCGAGCGTAATGTCTCATGATGTCTCTTTAAGGGAGAGCACGTTGTCTCGTCAGGAGCCGTGTGAAGGACGGAGGCGAGTGAATGGAGCGAACTCGCTCCGCTCCTTTATGCTCGTCGCTCCAGGCTTCATTAGCTCGACAGAAAGGGACGGCTCCCTCTCGCTCCCCTCAATAGACCCGTAGACCCGTCTCTGGACAGGCTCGGGCTCAGCGTGGAGGCTGAGTGAAGGTGTGTGTGTGTCCAGCCTGTTAAACGTGTGTGTGTTTCTGAATCACTATCTGCTCTCATGGTTTTACTCTTTCTTAAAGTAGACTCATTTCTCTCCGTCTGTCTTGATTCTCACGTGCACAACCTGCTCTGTTTTTTGCTTGTTTTAATGTCTTAAAGTAATAGCTCAGCTGTTTTGAAGTGGGGCTCTATTAATAAGTTAACAATTACAATATTACCTGCTGTAGAAGCTGCACTTGGGGGTTAAAAAAAAAAAAAAAAGTGTTTAATTCTGTTCCAGGCTCGTCCGGCCGGGGCCAACACCAAATGTTGCTATTTCAAAATGACTCTAATCTCAGATGTTTTTTTGTTTTTGTTTTGTGCAAATAACTATAAATTATGGTTTTAATGGTGATGTCATGCAGCAATATTTGGTAAAGTCTTTAAAAAAAAAAAAACTCTGGTGCGATCCAGTGAAAAATAATTTTAGATTTAAATTAAATAAAGTGTGCAGAAACGCACTCTGGCCTCGACCCTGCTCAGACTAACTCAACCCGCTCAGAATTAAACTATATTTCTCCAAACTGAGGCCGTTCAAAGAGCTATCTAAAACAGGTAAGATACTACTGTAATTGTTCATAACCTTTTACACACGACCTCACTTCATATTATTTGAAATTTTGTTTTATTGTTTGACTGTCCTGTTTCTTCGAAGACACGTTTGTGTAATTTGGATCATCTGGTGTTTTTCTCTTATTGGATGTGTCACTTTAAGTGCTGGAAAAGCTTAATGATCTTCAAGAGACCACTTGTTGCACATTAGATGATAAGTAAAAAAAATTATTTTAAATCAGCTGAACAGATAACGAATAGACTTTAAACTTGTGTAGAGAAATATTATGTTAGTTCACACCTGACGACTTGACTCGGTGTAAAGAAAAATCCTGCCAGAAATTAAATCCTTGCATAAAGTTTTAGTGATGGTCCCTGAGGAGGTGACTCAAGTCTCGACTGGTTAATTCACACATGCAGATTTTGTTTAAATTTGTATTCTTCTGTGACAAACATGGTGTGTGTGTAAAAAGCGTTCGCGTGATTCAAAATTCATCCACGCAGAGTTTCGCCCAAGATGATGGTGTTTTGTTTGCTTTAATTTCCAAAATGTTTTCATGACAACTTGTGCAGATGCAAACCTACACTTTAATCTCAGGGTAAAATGCACATGGAAAATGCAAACACAAAGATTTTAGTCTTTAATATGAACCACGTTAGAGCTCAGATCATTTGTTCTGTAAAATTAATGAACATATAAACCCTTTAGGATTCTCCACAACTGATAAATAAATGAATATTCTGTGTTTATCCATTTCCTGCCATCTTTTTTTGTCGTGTATTGGAGGTTGAAGCACTATACTGTAGTGAGGAAACATTTATTGAATTCATTAAAAAAAAAGTTGAGCTTTGACTCAAAAATAGAAGCGTTGATGGCGACACGGGGAAGGAGAACAAGGGTGCATCACTGTGGCCTGGATTGTGGTTCCACAGGGACAGACGCTTTCACGTTTCCTTCACGCAGAAAGATGGGAGGATTTCAACACTTGCATTCAATGCATGCACACACACACACACACACACCTTGTTCCCTCCTCACACGTGAACCAGGACTTGAGTTGTGCAGCTTTTGTTGTCGAGGCAGCAGGAAACTTATTGCCCCAGATTTACAGCAACCCTTCGTCACACACGCAGCGGCTCCGTGTTAACACACGTCAGCTGAAGTTTTGTTTCAAACCATTTCAAATTAATTTTGTTTTTCTTTTCCAGCACCATTTTTGATCAGAACGCCTAAAATCTACAGTGAATGTGTGTGAATGTAATTGTATTTGGACATAACAGACCACCTGACCTTTGACCTTGCCCTACTGCGCAGCATTCATCCCTGTAGCCTGGCTCTATTTATACACACACACACACACACACTCTCGCACAGCGGCTGTACTGGTAGAGCTGCGCTCGGCCACCCATTCAGGGCTCAGTCACGGCCACTTAGAGCGCAGCAGCCTCGGGGATTCGGACTAGCTGTGATCCAATGACATGTATTTATAATGAGGGGCTGCGGGGACGTCTTTGTTGGACAGACACAATGTCTGTGTGAGTGTTTGTTGCAGAGGCTGGTTAGAATACGAAGGGAACTTGAGAAAGTCCTCATACTTCACGCTGTATGGAGCTAGTTTGAGGGTTTTCGTGTTCTTGAAATATTTTGTTGTTTGGGAGCGTGGCTTGTTTGCACAGAACTTTCTACTTCTGGAATAATTTTTAGCATTTGTGTTCACTTCCTTCTGCATTTGAGCCCTCGCCCAACCACCGTTTTATAGCAAAAACATATTAAAGTATTAGAAAGAAAACAGAAAGCAGATTATAAATTATAGCATCCTTTTTTGTTTTTTCCCCCCCCTCATATATTTATTTATTTTTCTTCTTAGGTTAACCTTATTGCTGCCCAAATGGAAAAGTCCACCCACACAAATATAAATCGGAACGAGTGGCTCAGCTGCCAGATGTGTGCTGTTACTTTTATTGGCATTTCAAGTTACCATGGCAACAATTTGTCAAAAACAACACACTAAAAATGTATTCACAGGACTGCATGTAAATCCTATTAAAATTTTACACTTTTGTTGAAATATTTAAGAGCCACTGGACAGAAATGGTTGAAACTCTCACTAAGTAATTATCAGATGCTTGTCTACAACTATTTGGGTCGACCCATTTCAAAATGGCCACCAGAGCTAACTCTGAATACAAAAATGTCAACTGTTTTTTATTTTTTTTAAGGATTTTTATTCAAAACTTGGTGCAGTCGCAGCTGTCAATGATCCTTGGAAAGTATCCGACTGCTCCTTCAGTTCTTTAAAACCTTGGCATGAACTGTGAGGGACAGTGTCTGTCTGTTAGCAAAATATCTGATTTTGCTGGAACTTTTCTAAAACAATACATTTGGATGAGTGTTCAAAATGGATAAGCTCTCTGAGGCAACCTGGCCGCTACAGCGAAACGCACCAAGTGACACATTATTCTCTTTAGACACATTTATAGTTACTATTGAGTGTTTCTGTCTCGAGCAGTATCACTTTAAAAAAAATGATGGCATTACTTCCTGTCTGCCTCGTTTTATTAAATCTGTGAGCGTTTAACTTCAGGGTGAGTGGAACCAGGGCTGTAGGGGCGGTGCAGGCTGTAGAGGCTCTGAAGGCCCAAACAATGACTGAACCTCTGCTTCAGCTCTGATCCGTTTACTCACCCTCTTCCTCCTCCTTTTAAACCAAATAACCTTTTAAACTGATCACGGCACGCTTTAAAGAAACAAAACCTGTGGTCCATATCTTCTGCAAGTCTTCGCAGTGGAAAAACGTCCATCCTGCAGCCCAGTTCTGTCAGTGATTTCTTCTTTCTTCTTCTTGTTTTGCAGATTTATGGAACGCTGGGACATTTCCGATCAGCAGATTTTTGACTCAAGGATATAACTAAAATTTGTGATTATGACTGTATTATATTACATTTAAACCAGTTGTCTATGAGTTTAATATTTATTTAAAAATCTTGGCAAATTAAAATGTATGGTGTGCTCTGTCCTCTCTGCTGCTGAGAAGTAAGAGTGTTTATGTTGAATATGATTTAATAAAACAAATCTTTATAAAAATGCATCGGCTTTGTGTATTTTTACACATTCATCTAATTCATACACTGAGGATGCTTTTTGTGGATTCATTGCTAGATTACGTCAATTCAGAAATTAGATGGACGAAAGTTTAAATACTTTTAGTCTGATAATCTCAGATTTGTGTATTTTATTTGTTTACTGCAAAAACAAGGTGGAAACTTTATATTCAAAAATGATGTAATCTACGGTACTTAAAAAAGATTGATATTGCTAAAGTTATTTTTTTTCCTCTTTTTTTTTTTTTTTTTGTAGCTTCAGGGGGTTTAGTGTTTTTAGTTGAGTTTGTCAAATGAATTATTTTTCTACTTTATGTTAGTGTTTGAATTTTTCCTTACATGTCTGATGGTGTTCTGTGGAAACATAGGGTTAAATTTATGAAATTTACATCTAAAATCTTTTTTTTTTCTTTCAAGTTTTCACACTGAACACACATTAGGTGTTGACAACACATGTTGATGCACCCAAGAATGTTTTTAGGTGTTATATAATTATTTGAAGACTTTCCCAAAAATTTTGTTTGATTTTATATTTTTTGAATTACTATAAAATTATTTTTTTGTTTAGTAAAGAAAGTATAACAATTTTGAAGACATTTTTTCCCATTGATTTTTGTTCACTTTAAAAAAAAAACTTAATAGGTACTGATGTTATCTTATTGTAATTATCCATTTTAAAATAGAATTGACACAAAAACAATCATACTTTGAGTTAATTTAGAGGCCCGATAAAGTCTCGCAGATTTTCAGATCCAATGTCTTTAAAAGCGACTTAAAATGTATTTTATTTTGAAGGTGTGTTCATATTTTTAAAAACTAAATCATCCACATAATTTCGTTTCCAAATCTAAAATTTAGGAATTAATTTAGACCTGTAAAATAAAAAATAAAAATAAAAAACGTACAGGCCTGAAGTATGTAAAACGAGTGTTTTCCTTTATTATTTTTATAATTACAGTATTGTATGTTATATAATTTAAACAAGAAGGCTATCTCAGATTTTACTTCTAAAACTGGCTCTGCATTAAAGATAAAAAGCTTTTTCTAAACAAAAGGCTGAAAAATGACTTCGTGAGTGATAAAAAAAAAAAAAAAAAAACAGCCTGCTCATGTAAACTGTCAACCAGTGCTTGTATTTTTATAAAGCACAGACAAGTCAGTATGATATTATAAATCTGTTTTCACTCAGTTTTATGTTAAAATAATTTAAAACTGTTAAGAGGGAAGAAATTAAACGGGGGAGGGAATTGTTCCAGTGCTGCTTTTATTTCAGGGAGAGACTGAGAGCAACAACTATCATCTGAATGAATGCAAATTGGCTCTGCCCCCATCCGGAGTGGTGCCAAGTATCTATAGCAACCACATCCTCCAGCAGCCTCCATCCTTCCCTCCCCTCTCTCTCTCTAATTAGTCTTTTCTTTATTTGTGTCTTCTGATTTTTTTCTTTATTCTCATTTGTTGCCAATACAATTTTAAGCACAACAAATCTGGAAATATGTGATGAAATTCAAACAAATGCTTTCTCGTTTTTAAAACATCCCTTTGCTTTAAATAAGTGTTATTGCTGTAAACGTTTAATAGCACAAATTTGACATGTTTTAATATAAATGGATATAACTTGTCAACACTGTTTATTAATTGTGATGTTTTTGTTACTGCGTTGAGTGCACGGTCAAGTTGAACGCGCGGCCTCGGGGCAGAGACGCAGCTCCCATCGGTTTCTGCCTCCAGCCGGCGGAGCAGGACTCTGCTGCCACCTGTCGGCGATAAGCAGAACTGCAGACAAAACCGTTCTTTGGGTTGGAGCACCCTCTTGTGTCGAGATAATGTCATTACATCCAGGGTCAACGAATTTAGGGTGAAATTGATGGGACAAAATATAATCATAAAACAAAAAGTCACAAGCGTTTATGTAGTCCATTTTTTGTTTTATACACATCATTTTTTAAATACTTTTACAATGCTGAACACTTCCTTGATTTTTTTTTTGTGTCAAGTTTGTGGTGAGTCTACAATTGCCAGATTTTAGATGTTTTTTAGTTGTTTTTTTCCCACAATAACTAATTTCCTAGTCATGTTTGAATACGTTTACAAATATTTTGCCCATGAAGTCCTGATGCAGGCTCAATAATCCAGGTAGATAAATCTAACAAGGTTGAGTCAGGTCCTCTGGTTAGATACTTTGTTGAAACGTTTCGTCTTTTATCCAAAAGACTTCATCAGTCTGAGGAGTTGCACAAACACAGTCTTATAAGCAGCACCTTCTCATAGTGATCAACCAGTTTGGTGGTGACAGCCAAAACTAGTTGTTCACGTGCAAAAGGAGGACCATCAGCCTAACAGTTGATCGTTAGTGCACTGAAGGCCGCTTGCACAGAGGGCTGAGTGATACAATAGCAGTTGAACACGCAGGGCTCCGGCACTGTTTAACGATGGACGAGTTCTCAACACAATGATGGTTTCCATCAAACCAACATTCTACACAAGACAGGCCCTGGACTCTGGAGCGATGTAGATATCTGTTAGGTTGATGGCCCTTCTTTTGCATGTGAACAACTAGTTTTGGCTGTCAGCAGCAAACTGGTTGATCCACTATGAGAAGGTGCTGCTCAAAACCTTTTTATTCAATATATTTCCAAATCTAAACACTTTTCCCACAGGCACAAACATTCAGGAACAGAAAAGCCCAAATCAACACGTCAACATCCAGTTTTATTTTAAGAGTGTGACATTTACAGGTTCCCACAAACATCGTTACTGGCGACTGAACAAAGGGTTATTGTGAGTAACTTTTAGTTGGCACAAATCACAAAAAAATCAAAGAACAGCTGCACTCAGATAATTTATGCAATCTTATCTGCTGCAACACACACAAAAAAAGTAGAAAATACACCATGAAAACAGCGCTTGTGCTTTTTCTAGCCAAGCTGCTGTCAATCAGCTTTGATTTGATTCTTTAAAAAAAAAAAAGCCTTTATGGCATTTAATGATTGTCTTTTCGAGTCCTGCAGCATCTCGTTTACCCTCTGATATAAAAAAGAACTTAAATTCTGATCATCTTCTTATAAAGCCATCTTAAATTGATTCACCTCTTTGTGTGATGAACTCATTCCAGACTACAATGTTCTGCAAGGCAATCAATGTTTGACAAGTTTCACATAAAAAAAAAATAAAAATAAAAAAACTGGACCTGTGCAGCTGTTCGTACATTCAGTTACAAAACCTAAAACTGCTGCTTGAATACTCAGATTCAAAACTGAGACGAGACGAACCTCGAAACAGGCGAGTACAATTAGCTGTTTTATAGTAAAACATTAATGTTTCTCGTCAGGCACTTCAGTCGCTGTGAACCAAAAGAAGAAATGCAATACAGACCAAGCTGTCATTAGGTCTTAATCTGTCACCAATTATTCATTAAAAAAAAAAATTAAAAAATTAAAAAACTTGCTCCGTTATTGGCAGTAATGTGCTCCCTGCAGCTGATCAGACGAAACGAGCCGTTGGCGAGTGGGAGCTCTATAAAGATATGCTCAGTAAAAAACTGATTAATAGACTGATAATGTGTTCTTAATACTGGAAAAGTTCACGTTTTTTCCACCTTTTTAATGCTTCGTTCAGCCGGGAACCTCCTGTTGGGGATGGTTTCAGTGCTGTTTGTAGGAGCAGCAATGGAACAACTCAAATTAATGCTAAACTAAAGAAATCAACTTCTCTAATCCTGAATGAGTCACCTCGTTTTCTTTTAAGATAACGTGTGACTTCAGTGACTATTTTGTGTCATTTCTGATAGTTTAATGTTTTAAAAAGTGAAGAGTACGATTTAAAAAAATTTCAGATCCAAACAAACACTAGAAAGTTTCCAGCATTAGTACTAAAACACTTTATTTTAAAAAGCTAACTATAAAACATTCTGTTCTTAGTGCAGTTAAAAACAGTCTCTAAGAGTCAAACAATCTTTCCCAAGCTCTGATGAGGAACTTAATAAAAGAATGTGGTGATTTTAGGGATGCACGATATAGGATTTTTGGCAGATATCCGATATGTTAAAACTTATTTGGCCGATAACCGATACCAATACAGATTTTTTTTTTTCCTAGCCCTATTTACAGAGACTACATATCTTTCTCTGCTGTGCATGGTCTTTGTCAGTTTGGCCTGATATCAAATGCAGATGTCAAAAAAGGGGCTGAATATGATGTAACACTTCAATTTGGATTCTGTTAAATGTCAAAGTTGACAACACTTGAACAGTGCAAATCTGTAAATTTTCACAAATCTAAACTCAACCTGTTCACAAGCGACAAGAAAGTAGTGTATTAATAGATATACTTGACAGCTTCTTAAATTTAAAATTAACTTAAAACAGAAGCCTTTTATATCGGTGAGTTATTTTGATGGAATGGCCGATGTCCTATATTTAACTTTACTAATATCAGCTGATACCCATACCATACCGATAATATTGCGCATCCCTAGCGATTATTGCTAATAAATCATATGCTGGACAGCTGTAGCAGAATTTAAATACAAAAATGATATTTTGTGAATCAATTCTCCATAGCCTGTCCACTGTTTCCTGATATCAACGACACAACGAGCCCTCTGCTCCACTTTGCTCCTGCGTGGTATGTGAGGTCTAAGTATAGAAACTGATGCTCGTCTTCAGCAACTGTGAGCTTGCGTCAGTACAGTTCCAACGATAACGTGTCGAACCAAACGCTGCACAAACTGTAAAACAAGTTGCTTATTTTTTGCTCCATGTAACAATTAGGAGTTTGATCATGTGCTCAGATAAAGTTCAACACTGAGAGCACCAATGTGTATTCAGAGAACGCACACTGCCGCTTTAATAGATGATTGAATTTTTCCTGTCGTGTCATTCCACTTGCCCACGCTGCCACAGCTCCACAAAGTTTTATGATATACCAACAGGCTATCACACTGACTGGAAGACAGCACTGAATCCAGCAGCATGCAGGCGAGGAGGATGAAGAGTTTAAACCCAATAATCTACTGTGATCCTAAATCAGATTAAAAATAAAATGGCCGCGTTTGATGCAGCGCCTGTGAACAGTGTCAGCAGCAACGTAACAGTGAACCTGTGTGGTATTAACTGAGGGGTGCTCTACTCATTAACATGTCATTTCAGAATACAAATGTCCTGTTTGTGGAAAACTGACCATAATATTGCTTAATGCTGTTTACTGAAAGTGAGAGAATAAAACAGGGGGGGGGGGGGATCTGCATCGATCAACAAAAACATCCGACACTTTCTTTCACAGTCTTTCAAAACGCGAGCGATGAATTCACAGTGAAAACACCAACGTGAAACAACAACGTAGGCACTCCTGATACTTCTAAAGCGTTGGCACTGAAATAAAACAAACCCGATAAAACTACAACCGAGCTGTGAATTCAGAGACACAACTGAGGACGCGTGGGTCAAAAACTTGTCCTTTCAATTAACTCACGAGGAAAAACTTTGTTAAAGTCGGCGTCTGCGGGGAGAAACAAGAACCACGTTTGTACATAAACCTCTTAAAAAAATCTGCAGCAAACTCAGATTTTAACCTTTGGCTTCATCACTGGAAACAAAGAGTTTGTTGTACACACGACCGTGTGTGTGTGTGTGTGTGTACCTTTAACTTCTTACGGGTCTAGCTCACCAGGGGAGGAGCGTTATAATTAATGTGCGCACACTCAAAGTATTTGATCATATTGCACTTGACGTTAATACTAGCAACACATCTTGAGTCGCTGTGCGTTTGTTTAAATCTTCCTTTTGAGAGCTTATATGGAGTGCATCGCTCCACCCTCACCGTCAGAACTATCGAATATAACCCATCTGATGCAGCTTCCTCAGGAGGATCTGCGTGAGGTCAAAGGTGGTGAAGCTGATCCCCACTGCAATCGGCCCTTTGACCCAGTTCATACTGAGACCTTTGTAGAGTCCGCGGACGACGCCCTCCTCTGACACGATCTCCCTCATGGTGCCCAGGATGGTGCTGTACGTGTGACCCGTCACTCCTGCGGTCTGCATGCGCCGTCTCACCACATCCAGCGGGTAAGATGCCGACTGGCCAATGAGACCCGCACAGGCTCCAAAGGCCAGACGTTCAAAGGTGTAGGGCTGTGGGCGGCCGCTGTGCTCTGCAAGGAGGAGGAGGAAGTGAAGCGTGACCATCACGTAAACATCAGCTGTGTGCAGGTGAAAAGGCCGTGCGGTACCTGCGTGCAACTTCTTCAGTGTTTCATAAGTAAAAAAGCTGAGGCCAGCGTACGGGATGACGCCCAGTATAGTGGGGGTGAAACCTCGATACATTGTCTTCAAGCCTTCTTCTCGAGAGATCCGCACAAAAACATGCAGAATGTTACTGTACCTAAACAGGATTTATAAAAATAAAAAAAATTTGTGAGAATAAAATAATTATAATTTATCCCAGCTCCTGTTTGAAAAACCCGTTTTAGTAGAATTGTGATCCCACCGTGACCAAAAAAAAAAAAAAAACCCTCACACTGATTAATATTAATTAAGTAAAAAAAACTGTCTCACATTTCTTTTGGCGTTACGGCCATCCTAGCCCGCACCATGTCCAGAGGATAGGTCAGCATGGCCGCTGTGGTTCCCGCCATGGACCCAGCCAGCAACCTTGGAACTGGAGGCAGAGCTCTGGATCCAGGAGACACAGATCAGTTCTTTTCTTTACTAATTGACGTGAAAGAAAACTTCAGAAAAGCTTCACTTACTTCCCCTGAAAGCCATAATATCCTCCCAGCAGCCTCTTGTACTGCTCATGTGCACAGAACTGGATGGCTGCATACGGGATGACTCGCACCATGGTGGCAGAGTTCCCTCTCCACAAACTGAAGAAACCATCCTTCAGGTAGGTGCAGTAAATCAACCTGTACGCTTCCTGCAAGCAGTGAACACGTTAAATATCTGCCTGTGGGTCAATTATTCAGTTGATGTTACTTTTTTTAACTATTTATTGTCATATATCCTGCAAGTGCTGGCCTATACATATTTAAGTTTACTATTAATTATGCTGGAAAAACCTTCTACTAATGTTAACTGCAGCTATAATGTAAGAAAAGCAGATTAATGACTGGATTTTTTTTTTTTTTTTTTTGTTATTCTTGCTCAGGCCTACCTTGGCAGAAAATCTGGTTGAGGACACTAAAAAAAAAAAAAAAACAAAGAAAGTGAACAGCATTAATGATGATCATGCAGGAACAGTTGGGCCTGTCACGATAATAAATTTTGCTGGGCGATTAATTGTCTCAGAAATTATTGCGATAAACGATAATATTGTTTGA
>JARVLU010001586.1:20156254-20171729 GCA_031762415.1 Simpsonichthys santanae
TTCACCTCACTCACTCTACAAATCTCAACACCCTCAATTTTAAATGGAACATCAACAGTTTTCTTTTTATTACTGAACATCATGTACTGTAATTAGTTTTATCTAGATTTAATGATAATTTATTTAGTTTAAACCAAGTCTGTATTTTGTCACATTCTGTCTTTATCAGCTCCAATTTTTTCTATATCTTTACCCAAACAAGTTTGTGAGCAGGATCTCAAAACATCTGTTACACTATTTCATCAAACTACTGTTTCTAAAATTACATTTAAATTAAACGCAAATTTACAATTTTAAAACAAACTCATAACTAAAATTATGTGCATTTTAAATTTGAAGCTACACTAGGAGTAATAGTGTTCATCTAAAACATAGACAACTCACAGTAGGGTTGGTCATGTGTCTGTTCATGGCAATGACAATGAGCTCCACGCCGCCAGCACTGACAACTTCGTCTTTCACGTCATCGTTTCCCGCTATAGCACGTATAGCGCTGAGTACCTGCCGGACCAGTTCCTGCAAAAACAAATTCAGTGAGGAAAACAACCATACACATAAAGTCTATTTGTATCACAATTATTATTTTTGTACAATACCGCTGATTCATAGCTATCGGCAAGCAACGTCATAATGAGCTTTAATCCACCAAGATCACAGATGTCTTGACAAAACTCGTTCCTGACAGCCAGGCGGGCTAAAGTTGCACACAGCTCACTCAGAACAGACGTGTTACTAGGGTGAGCTGTGAAAAAAGTAGATGTGACGCGTCATTATGACATTAATTAAATCTGTTAGAAAATCTGGGTGAATGCTGTATCTGAATTGTAGCTGGTCTTACCTTTTTCAGAATCAATTAAAATCTTCAGCCCATTGTGCTCAAGAACGATCATTTTAGCATGCTCATGAGCATTCCCAAATGTAACTCGAACATCATCATCAAAGGTCATGACCCTGAGAGCTGACGAGGCCTTTTTGATCAGCTCCGCGCATCCACTATGTTGTGTAATAGCACGAGTCAACAATGGCAGCAGGCCACCTTTAACCAGATCCTGCCTGTTCTGTTCATGTTTTAAGCAGCAGTGACGCACCACGCAGATGGCAGCACACGTCACCGAAGAATCTGCTTGGTGTTTCTTCAGGACATCCAAAAGAAACTGTTGTCCTTCTGCATCCAGCAAGTCCGGCTGTCCATCTGTCAGTGCAGCCAGAGCGGACAGCGCCGTCAACACAGAGTCCTGCTCCTCAACGCTCTTTTTGCAGTAGGACAGGATGGTGGGATAGGCGTCTTTTTGAGCAGCCAAATATCTCTGAGCAAATCCAACAGAGCACTGCTCAGTGAAGCATTTCATGTCTGCTGTCACATCAGCTACAGCAGCAGAGTCTTTTTCAATTCGAAGAGAATCCAAAGCCTATAAAATAGAAATAGAAGTAAAAATTAACAGATAATGTGAAAAACAAATCTTATTGTACTAAAGGTGTACTTTTCTTTAAAGTGATCAAATCTCACCTTTAGGACCTCATGAGTTTGCTCTTCTTGTTTGTCATCAGATGATACAGCAGGCACAGCCTTAACTATACAAGTGAGGTCTACACCTGCAATCACACATTACATTTGTGTTAATGCTCTGACTCACAGCATGTCATAAAAACGTATAAAAACTATTTCAACTCTGCTTCGCCTTGCAAGATTAAACCTGGGATTAAGAAAATTATCTACCTCTCCTGTGTGGCATATTTATTTAAAGCGCTATTGAAAGGATAATATTAAATTATCCTAACAAAACCACTTAACAAAAACACTTAAATGCTGTAAAAATAATTACAGTATTTATTTAAAAGCACACAATTATTAATTTAAACTATCACAAAAAATACAAATAATTTTTTTCTCATGTAATTGTGCATATCCTAGAGCTTGTTTTGTGTCTCATATTGGTAATGTACATTTTTATGATGCTTGCACTAAACAGTGGACGTTCATGTCTGTGCCACTTAGCTTGAGTTTTAATACGTATTCAACTCAGGTTTTAGATGTAACTAAAAAATTGTGACAAGAGAATATAAATAATAAAGTTGCAGGAAGCAGTATTGTGCACATTCTTGAGATAGCCATCATTTTTTATACTTCCCTTACAAGGAAACTGTTTTTTTTCTTTGAAAGTGGTCTTTCTTTAATATCTTATATGTTATTACTGTTTTTCTTTTATATTTTATTGTTGGATGTAACTGGGACCCTGTGTACATAATCTTGTTTCATCACATGTACCACATGTGGTGCAAATGACAATAAAGAATCTTTGACTCTGACTCTTTGGCAATATTTCTTCAGGTATCTGCAGGACTTTCCAGTGTTTTAATGTTAACTTTGGATGCTTTTTTACTAATTTTCAGTCCAAGACAACCATTCTGAGAAAGTTTTTTCTTTTGTTAACACAATGTAATTCTGACTATAAATTCAAGCATAATTTTTTTTATTCAAGGGATGAATAAAGTTATATCAACAAATAAAAGACAACTTGGCAAAGAACCAGTTTAAAACTTAATCTAGACATAAAATAGTATTTTAACATTTTGGTTAACAAAAAAGTGGGTTGTATCAGTTGAACACTTGTCAGCTGATGATAACTGAAGCATAATGCATCTGTCAAGCCAAGTGTCAGGCTTTTGGTGGAGTTATTCCCATTTCTTAATTGTATTTCCAATTATGAATTATGTATTTCCAGTATGAATTTCCAGATACCACTTTGTCTGCTGTAGATTATTTCTTTAAGCCTGACACTTTTTCTTTTGTGGCCCACTTGTTCACTTTCCTGATTTTTTACACACAATTTGTGACATGTGGTGCTGCAAGGACTGGACTGAAACTTGAGGGAAAAACAGATCAAGCCCATTAAAATTTTGAAAGACAATCAGAAATTCAAGAGCCATCAAGACCACTTTAAAAGATATAGCTGCTGGAAACCTCAGTTTAATGAACCTAGCTGTGGTTTCAAACTTTGCACAGTAATCTACCCAATATTTCAGTAGTGTGTACTACACCACTATAGTATTTCAGTAGTGTCGTTACTGAAACTTCAGGGGTATTTACCTTGAGACTCAAATTGCTCCACTGCATCTCTGAGAGCATCTTCTGGATCCATCTCGAACTCCTCCATGTTTTCCCGAACAGCATCATCAAAGGTTTCCTGCGTGATTCTTCGTTTAGCCATTTTACACCGTTTTACTCTTCAGTTAAACAGAATGTTGGAAAATGGTCCTGTCAAAACGTGAGAGACGTTCACTGCAATTAAACAGAATTAAAAAAAAGAGCATAACTAGAAATAACGCCAGCTAATGGAGCTGTTTATGTTTTATTCTCTGGTATAGTTTAGGTTCGCAAATTTACCGTTTGATAAAGCTGGTGGTATAGTATTTATAAATGTGACATTTTTTATTTTAGAGAATCAGATAAAGAACGAACCTCCGCCCTGAAACAACCTCTTCCACTTTGGTGAATGAAGTTACGAAGTTTTCGTAGCAACAATTCACGGTACATGAACAAGCAGTACGTAAAGAGCGGTTCGTTGTGTTGTGAATAGCCAATTTCGCCGAACGTCGACACATAAATTTGCTCGGTTGCAACAACGACTGAAAACATTAGTTCCTACATGCAGTTTAACAAATCTTTACTTGACACACTCGTAAATATTTAGTTGAATCGTTTAAAATAAATAATTTTAAAGACAAGTACAGTTACCTGTAGGGTATTCATGGAATACATTGACGGAACAGGCCAAACAGTAAACAAACGCTATGGAACCGCCATGCCTTTCAAAATAAATATTTTTTTTGTAATTTACTCAGGCTAATACTGCCAGATAATTTAATACGTTCTTGTTTTCATGCAACTTTATTAAATAATAAAAAACATGAGTTGCACAAAAACCGCATCGTCGTATAAAACGGAAATAAAATTAAAACCGGAAGTAAATTTGTCTAGCTTGACGTTCACCATGCAGGCTCAAAACGTGTCAGCTGGCGCCGCACAAAGGTGTCTAGATTTTCCAGCAAACTCTCTGCAGACACCGCAGTCTGCTGTTCCAGCTGGCAGTAGTAAGAAGCCTCATGCAATGTTTGTTTTGAAATTACAGACTTGAAGCTTATTATGTGTGAGATGAGATCTGTCCTCCATACCCTGCAGCTCACTTCTACTGACTGCCCAAGGAATGGTGTTCCTAGTTACACTTTATTTCAGTCTGAAAATGTGCTGTCCCTGAATCTGCAACAAAAAAATGTGGTTAGTTAGTTTTTTGTTTCCTTTGTTTTGTGTGTGCATCAACTGTCATGCACTCTAGACCTCTGGAGAAGCTAAAAAGTAAGTTTGTTGGAGAATGATTAAAGATTACTCTCCCTCCATGACCACAGTAAGATATCAGTCTGTATGCTGGTCAACAGTCCCATCATGTCCTCATTCCAAAATCATCCTGCAGCAGATCACCATGGTCACTGGACACAGGCCACAGCCATAAAGTGAGTCATCAGCTGTCAAGGCTTGTCTCTGTGATTGTTGTTGATTCTCAGTTGAAACAGAGCCTACAGAAAAAAATCACACCTTTTGTGAGCTTTGCAGCTTGAGCCTGTGTTGGTTTGTGCTTAGATTTCTCAAGTTCGTCAGCTTTGCCAGCAGCGACCCAGGCTGAGTGCAAACCATGCTGCTCAGCTTCGCACACTTTTGATGAGTCTGAAGACAAAGAAAAAGTTTTTAATGTGTTTCATTTGCTGCGGTGAATTCATAAAGAGGGTTAAAAAAAAACAACAACTGCTATTTCATCAAGACTTTAAATAAATGCACAAGTAAACATAAAGGCTTTAACATTCTTTTCTGAATCAACAGCTATACAACCTTGTAGAGAGGATTAACCATGGTCACAACTTTCCTGTCAGGTAAACGCAAATACTGGACTGACTCATTTCTTTTATCCGTTTCTTCTTTCATGTAATGTTTTAAAATTTGCTAACTTTGATTTTTGCAGCTGTCAGCATCTGCAAGCTGCAGCTTTTATATCCTTTACAAAGGCTCATGTCTTTCTTCCAGGGACATTACAACAAAGACAAGTGAGAACTGGTTCATTTTATTGACTGTAAAGGTTTGCTTTCTTCTGAGTATTCTGCCCTTACTTATGTTTGGCACATACATTTGTATAAAGAGGTTTTTAAGGGACACTGAAGGTTTCAGATGCAGAGGATCTAACAGACTTGACCACCTTTTTGCTGGTTCTGCTTAGCCACATACTTTGTTCTGGGTAGCCACAGGGTGTGTCTGCAAATCACCACATTTCTTATCTGTCAGAACACACAAACAGTTGCAGAGTAATCACAGAGTGGCAGGTGGGATCTGAACTTTATATGTGGCTCTGTGTGTTCTCCAGAAAATAACAACATGGTGGTTCCTGCCATGCAGCTGTATATGCAGTGAGAACTCTGACATGTCTGTGCAGCGTTGGTCCTCTGCACTTCTCAAAGGTAAAGCTCACTCAGCCTTAAGGCAAAACTGTAATCCTGTGTAATAAAAGAGCAGTCTGACATTACTGCAGTGCCCTTTAAAATAACCAAAATGCTTGCTTATTAAGTTGAATTTCATTGTCATTGCAGTTTACTTTGTGGCCAAAAGGGGGTGGAATTAGTTTGATTTTGGTTTAAAATCACTAAAATCATTTTTTTTTTTCAACAATAAGGAAAAAACATAATTGGTTATTAAAGTTCATGCTCATTCATCCAGGTACCAAATCCAATAATTCTCAGAAGAAAAAAAAAAAAAAAAAAAAAAAAGAAAAGAAACTGTTCAGATGACCTGACTGAAAATTATTGGACAATTGGTTATTGTTTTCTCTTGGAGTTTCAAGGACTGTATAGTTTAATTTATTTTTTGTTTATTTATCATCAAAATTGTGTAAGTGGGGGACACTAATTCTCTTGTTTTATTGCTTATAAATAAAGTATGACTCTTAAAAAGGTAAATACATTTTGAAACACAGCTAGTAACTCTGTCAATGGGATATTTTAATTTGCCTAGAGTCATCAAAAGCATCATGATAAAACACAGGAACACTGAAAGGCTTTATTTATTCATTTGGACAAAAACATTCAGTTTTCAAAATAGGTTTTGTTTAATTTAGTGAAAAAGGTCATAAAACTTATGGTTTTGTGAACCTTACCAAAGTTTGTCTTTCACCTCTAACAAGGTCTTTTGAATAGAATACATGTATAATTTTATTGCCATTTGTATAAGTTATAAACAGGTACATTTTAGTTCTTGTGCATATTTCTCTGGGTCAAGCTGTTAAAATTAAAAGCTAAAAGATAAATGAATGTGATAAGGCATTAAAAGTTCAAATCAATAAATAAAAAAGTATCAAGTTGAGAAACACAGATTATCAGCACCAAACATGCTTGTAAAGTGCTATGGTGCACAGCGGAGTGTGGGTGAGGACATATTACGATATACAGTATTAACTTGAACTATCTAATAGATTTTCTAACAGATTTGAAACTGTTTAAACTGTTTTTGAATTAATTAAAAGTATAGATTTGTTTTGAGACTGTGTAGTTGTAAAAAGCACTTTGACTTATTTATTTATTTTACAGTTTTGTAGATTTTGTTGTCTGACTGTATTAGATCCCACCCTCTGTTCATTCATCCAATCTTTATTTATACACGTTAGTCCCACTGAGTATTCGGGACTCTTTTACAAGAGAGACCTGATAGTGGTTTACTTTTACTTTGACTTTTGTGTGCTGAGCACATTTCACCTGGACTCGAGGCATTTCGGTCAGACGGGCTGTGACCTCTGTGTTTTATGTTGTTTTGTGATAAAACAAACTTTTAATTCATATTTTGTATGTTCATCTTTTGTAAGTACTGGTTTACGCCTCTCTTCCAGATGATGGCGATGTCTTTCTATGTTAATGTAACAGTATTTTATTATATGTTTCTATTCATTTGTTCTTAGTTTAGTTGCAGTTTTAGATTGTAAAGTAACTTTTTAGAATATGAATTATTTTTGAAACATGGCTGTTATACAGATTTCAAAAACAAATGTCTGTGTTTTTGTCATTTACTTAAGGATTACTGCCATGAGAAAAGTAGCAAGGACAATGGTAATGTTAGTATTTTAGTATTTTATAAATGGGAGTGTTTAATCTGACTTTAATTATCAACACTTTTATGACTCTGCTTTTGTAAACAGTATAAAAAGTTAAATCAGTGTGTTAATTTGGTTGAATAAACCTGAAAAATTTTATAATTTACTGTTGTACAAAATGTGTTTGTGCATCTTATTTAAACTAAAAGGGCTAAATATCTGATTCATGCTCTGTAATCCAGGTAGAAAAATAACTACCGTACCCAGTAATAATAAAAGGGCTAAAGCTGCTTTATGCTTTGAAAGAATTTATAACAGATAGCCATTGTTAATGACTGGTTTGTCAGAGACTGCACAGAAAATGAAACATTCATGATTAATGAGATGTTTAGGAGAGTTATTATTATTATTATTATTATTATTATTATTATTATTATTATTATTATTATTATTATTATTACTGTGTCAGAAATGCATTCTAATGGAGTCAAAGAGTTATCTGAGAAGGATTTTACCCAAACCGGTCAAACTTGCAAGTATAGCTGTTGTACATTAAAACCCCTCAAAGCTGCTATTCCATTCATCACATCAGAATCTCTGCTTAATCCCTAAGATTGTTTTTTTTTTTTGTTGACAATAATAATTTAATAAAAGATATGCCACAACTGTTTTTTGGTAAAGTGGAAATGATAAAAATTAGCAATGACTACAAGACTGTCAGGAATGAATAAACTGTGGTTTATTCTTCCCAAGAAAGCATGACTTGAGTGAAATGCTGCTCAGTTAAAATGATTTTCTCAGAGTAAAATTACAAAGAGTGCAAAGTTTTGTGAAAATATTCATTGAAACCTAAAGTCTTTATTCAAAGTTTGCTGCTCTTTTAGAAATATGTTTGTTTATAATTATCGTGTTTATTAAGGAAATGATTTTACATGTATCTAAAAATACATTTTTTTAAGGCAATGGCCGTTAGTCAAATGAGTCCACATTTCAGATGGAAATTGAGATGAACAGTTGCTGGGTTGTATGAGAGCATCACCAGAAGGTCTTTTCAGATGATGCATCTGTGACTTCCTGGAGTAGGAATGGTACCAACGAGTCTTATATTGGAGTTTTGGAAAGACTTAATCCATCATCAAGACACCATTTGTTCTCGCTTCTCTTGTTCACTATTTCAGCAAAAAATATTCTAAGGAAAAGATGGTAAAACTTAGAATCCTCATATTTGGCTATGACAAACCAAATATTGTTTTGGAAGGTTTTACAGTCTTAGCTTCTTCTGTCGCTGATTTTTAAGTTACACCAACTGAACAATAAGAAAATTATGACCAAAAACAACAACAAATATAAACAAAAACTCTTCTGATAAAACTTTAGACAAGTTACCAGAAATAAGCTTTTTGAGACAAACTTTACCAAAACTACCTCATGTTCTGAGGCAAGGTGAAATCCATTTGTCTAAATGTTTTTTTGTTGATGTTTAGTGAATGAGCTGCAGCGCATGCTGCGTGAAAACAAGAAAAATGTGGTATATGTAGCACCATATTCAAGTAGAGAAGTTTGCAAATTTCACACACGATAATTATAGTTCATTCAGGACGGAGCAGCTATATTTACCCTTCTGTGACACGCAGTTATAAAGCTGTTGTTTTTAAAATCTGTCCTCCACCTACTGAAGGCACACAAGGAGCAGAGAGTAAAAAGGTGTGACTCCTGAAGAAATGTTTTCAGACACCATGTTGTATGTCCGTTAATACAGCTTCATGGTACTAGTTCTGAAATTATATTTGTTTTATGTTACATCAACAAAACAAGTTGCATAAAAAGATACTGTAATTATATAAAGGAGAAGAACGTCTTTAAAATCTGAGTTTAAAAGTTGGAAAACCGCTTTTCTATGTCTTTGCATTTTAAAAATCACATGTTTAACTTATAGGCCTATATGAGCTGGATCAAACTTGACACAATTTTAAAGGAAATTGAAAAATTGAATTTTCTGCTAAAAGGCAACTTTGGGTGTTGTTTAAATGTGCAGTTTAAAAGTGTGAATGGTAAATGCTGGCTTTGAAGAAAATTGCTGAAAAACTAAGAAAAAAATGCAAGCTAAGTGTTAACAGTAGCAAAATGCTAGTTAGTGATAAAGTGCCAGCTAAAAGCTGAAAGTACCACAACGGAAAACTTCCTAACAAAGCTAAAATAGCAAAACACTAGCTAAAAGTAGCTCAAAACTAAATTGTAAATAACAAATTGGCAACTAAAAAGTAAAGCAAAACACTTTAAAAAAGAAGCAAACTGCTGGCCTAAAGCCAAGTAGTAAAGTGCTAGACAAAAAGGGACAAAGTGCCAGCTAAAAGTAAAAACACTAGGTCAATGTAAAACGTTCAGCTTGTTAAAAGCTAATGTAACAAAATATTAATCAATATTAGCTAAATGCTGGTTGAAATTTAAAACTAGCAAAATACTAGCTAAAAGTAGATCAACACTAGCTAAAATGTGATTATCAAAGCTAAAACCAGCAAATTGCTAAATAAAAGATAAAAGTAACCTATGCTAGCTCCTTCTTTTGGCTTTTCCCTCTTCGTGGGTCACCACAGCAAGTCATTCTCCTCCATCTCACCCTGTCCTCTGCATCCTCTGTCCTCACTCCAACTACAGTACCTCCATGTCCTCTCTAACTGCATTCAGTGTCCTCTGTCATTTTCCTGGAAGCTGCATTTCTAACATGCTTCTACCAATATACCCACTGTCCCTCCTCTGGACATGTCCAAACCATCTCATTCTGGCCTCTCTAACTTTATCTCCCTGTCCTTCAATCTGTGCTGTACCTCTGATGATCTCATTCCTAATCTTATCCATCCTTGTCACTCCTAAGGAGAACCTCAACATCTTCACTTCTGCCACTTCCAGTTCTTTCTCCTGTCTTTTTCTCAATGCCACTGTCTCCAGACCGTACAACATACCTGGTATCACCACTGTCTTGTAAACTTTCTTTGACCTTTGCTGACACCCTTTTGTTGCAATTCACCCCCGAAACTTTCATCCTTCCATCTGTAGACATCTGTCCTTTTGCTGAAATATTTAATACAAAGTATCTTTAATGAAACCATAAACAATATAATGTAGATAAGTTTATTTAAAAGAAAAATACCAAGGGATTTATAATCAAAGAATATCTGAAGCAGTGTATGCAGGGCTGCAATTTTATTTTTATGTACTTGTGTATTGTTTCTAATTATGGTAGATCTGAGGTACAATATAAAGTCTTTCATAAGACTATTATTTCCCAAGCAAACTGAAACGAGTGTCTTGTTTCTCTGGTGTCTTACGCACAGCTCCATGTTTCTGTTGTTTAAGTAACTAACAGGAAGGAAAAAGATGCCTTGAGCTTTGATTGAGGCTCTTGAGACACACACACACACACACAATACAATCTATTTAGGGACAGTTTGCACACCAATATACACGTGAAAGTGTCTGCTTTTTGTAGACACATGATTAGGCTTTCTCCTTATTTGCAGTTTTGAATCCAATGCACAAAGTCTGGTGTCAGAAATAGCACAGTAAGTCTACCGCCTTCTTAGAACATTACATGTACAGTCATTAAACTGAGAGTACAATAGATTTGCCAGCAGCAGTTGTACAGATTCTGTTTAAAGCAAGCGGTATGACTCAGTCAGGAACATCCTCCCACAGACCAAAAACATGCATGTTAGGTTAATTGGTAACTAAATTGCCCTAAGTGGGAATTTAGCATGTATGTCTTGTTTGTGTCTGTGCCCTTGCAGTGGACTTGCAGCCTGTCCAAGGTGTACTTTGCCTCTGAGTGTTGGAGATGGACACCAGCTCCCCTCCATCTGGAAAGGAAAATTAGGTTAAAGTGGATGGATGTGAAACCAGAAAATCTCCCCTTAACATGTGTATAAAAAGTTTCATGCCAAGTTTCTTTATTATCATTTGTGTCACGTGGTACATGAGGTGGAATGAAATTATGTACTCAGGGTCCCAGTTACAACCATAAAATAGCAAAAATATTAAGTATAAAACAAAGAAACAGTATATAATGATCTAAGATATACTCTAAACTAAACGCTAAAAGATCCAAGATGTACAAACGCTAAACAACATGCTAAAAGATCTAAGATATACGCTAAACACTAATAATATAAAACCATATGGTATATGAAACAGCAGCCTGAACATGTATGTAGTGAGTAGATGGGTATAAAAGAATGCAACAGCATGAGATAATCTACTGATAAAGACTATCAGTAGTATTGAAGCTCTGTCTGGTGGGTGCTCCAAATACTTTTTATATAAATTACAAAGTTAGATAAAAAGGTAATTGACCATCATAAAGGTTATGAACATATGAGTGGTTCCAGAACATTTGGATCTTGATTCCCAATAGAAACTACACAAAAGAGAATGGTAGTAAAAACTATTTTGGAGAACCTTTGTTGAAACGGAATTGGACGACAATGAAATGGTGTGCTAGTGGCTGCTAAAGCAGCACCACTGAAGTCTTTAGGACCTGCAAGCAACAAAGGTTATGGTGAAGGTGATCATTTTGTCTAAAGTACATAAACTAATTTATGTACTGGTACCTATCAAGTGTGGAGGGAGACATTTTTGCATTGCATTGGCTTTGAGAAAGAAGTTGATTTGTGATACTATTTGGCTGATTTTTTTCAATTTTTTTTAATTTCTTTAGTTCAAATAACCTATAATAAGTACGGTAACTAATAAAAAAAAAACTGTAAAGGTGCTCGAATACCACATATTTCTGTAAAAGTTTTGGTGTTTCATCTGAATGGTGTATACAGTATAATAAAAACAAAATGTATCAACTTTGAAGTTCTTCTGCCTTGATCCTCCTCTGAATTTGGTCACCTTACATGAATAAAACAGCAGTGACCTTCAGTCATATTTCCTGTTACCTGTAGTCTTTGCCCCTGCTGCTCACAGTGCTGCCTGGCAGATCGACTTTCCGCTGCCAGCTTTGCTGAGCTCAGCATTTTACAAGGCACATGCAACGTTCCTACTTGGAAGCTCAGTTATGGTACGAGTGCTGAACGTTGACATCATTTTTTCACCTGGTCCGTCGCCCCTCCCCTCCACAGTACCCCTGTGGAGAGCCACAATAAACTTGCTTTGGCTGTTCTAAATGAGTACAGCTATGATATTTGGAGAAAAACAAGGCCGTTTGGAAAAAAGTGCCAAGGCCAACAAAACTGACTGGGATCTCTTAACCCCACCCCCCCGCTGGCACTGCAGTGACCTAAACACATGAAGTGTTGGAGCCCGCACAAATAAAACTATATTGGAGTTTATGAAAGTGCTTTTCCCACCAGGAGGAAATGTATTTTGCTGAGAAAAGCGTTCTCATAGTTTTGATGTAACGAAAACAACAACTTCAGTTTGTCATTGTAAAATGTAACTGCACCTTTCTTTTAAAGACTTTATTATAAACCGTCATCTGGTTGTTAATAGTTTTTATTTTTATTTTTTAATGAGTAACTGGTATATACAACCTCAGTTGAACAATGCCATATGATTTTTTTAGACGGTCATTAATTTTTCTAAATGAAGCCAAACTCAGAAGCAGTGTGTGCAAAAACTAGGTTCGCCTCATCATAATTTGATAGTTTTGAGATTTGTCTTTAGCAGCTATAACCTGAAGTAATGATCTTAAATTAGGTTTTGGTCTAGGCTTTGTCTTAGCCATTGCACCATCCTGATTATTTCCCAGCTGCTCTGTTGTATATTTGTTTTGGTGTTTGAGATCCTTGTCCCATTGCATGACCAGTTGGGTCCAAGCTCCAGCTGTTGGGCAGATGTCCTCAACATTCAACTCTGGTGTAGTTTGGTTGACAGAGGAGTTCAGTGCATTATGGCTGAACATCTCCACTTTACTCACATGTTGTATGACACAGTCTGACCTTGAACTGAAGATGTCAGGACATCTACATTTAGGTGGGAAATGGCAATTGTTTTTGTGATAACCTGAATGCTTCAGAGCAGCAAACTGACCAAATGTTTTGTTCCACAGAGGAGCTCACACTTCCTGGTGATCAATTAATTATTCATTGCATTTTGAACAGTAGGATCTGGTTTATTATTCCAGTAGAAAATGTATGAATAGACTTAGTATTTTACATATTTTTGTAACAAAGAATTTTGTCTTTATTACAAATCAAAACCTAAAATATCTTTTTCTCTGTGATTCTTTAAATCTTTGTCTCAGGTTCACTTTGGTAGCCTAAAAACATCACCAGACCCCTAATTATTCACCTTGAAATAAGGGCACCACGACAAAGAGAGCTTTTGTCTTTGTGTAGTTCACTTATATCCACAGAACTGCCCTGTGTACTGTTCATAAGGAAACAGTTTGAGGGGGAAAAAGTCCAAGATGTTTGGACATGTTAATCAAACCTTTGATCTCCTTTGTGTTTTTGAGGCAGCCTGTTTCACACGAAGGACGCTAAAGTCAACTTCCTGTTAGATCGTAACTAACATCATGGAAAACTGGCAAACATTCTTTTATCTTCTTGTTTACATGCTGCCACATGTCCCTGTGCACACATGAGCCATGTCACAGGAGGCACCAACAGTCTTGTACATTTGCATTCATTTGTAAAATTACAGCAACTGTGGTGGCCCACTTATCTGAACACGTCTATAAAACCCATGTGGTGGAAAGTTAGAAGGAAATGCTTGTAGAAGAAGGACTTCATGGTGTCAGAATTGCTAATGCAATGTTTTTTAAGATAAATTAAATGATGTAAATAAATAAATTAACTGAACTTAAGAGAAAACTATTACTGTCTCCGATTACGGTCTCTGGTCAGGTGTGGAACATACTGTTTATTGTATAGCCCCCTGGGAAACCAATGGAAATTGAGTCTTTTGGATAATGCTCACCAACCGACGGACTGAACTTACTGAGCACATTCCTTCTTACTTTCTGGCTTTGTAAAACTAAAATAAAACTAAATAGTCATTGATAAATCACAAATTATCAAGTTAGACACGAAAAGGAAATTTGGTTTGACACAAGTCCAAGCAGACATTATAATATGACTGTGTAAAGAGCATTGGACATTAGTGAAATGAGGCTCCATGTCAATAAATAACCAATGGAGATACAAGTCACTACTTCTACAGTAAGTGATCATAACAGAATAATTTTTTTACGTACGTGAATTATTTGGTCTGTGCCCTGAGATAACTTCTGTTGTGACTTGGCGCTATATAAATAAAATTAATTGAATTTAATTGAATCAAGTGTTTATTAAACCTTGAACACTTTTCCATTTTTGTCCCTCATTGAGCAACGAGAGGGAATTGGGAGTACAGGCAGTCCTCGAGTTACCCCCCCACCCCCGACTTACAGCATTTCGGACTTATGGCGCCGCCCCCAGTGACGTCATCACACCTCACGTTGACTTTTTTTATGCAGCATTTAATGTTTTTTGATTTTTTTTTTTTTTTTTTTTTTTTTAGGGTATTGTGTTAGCTAACTGCTTGTTGGAAGTACAGCAAAATGGCGTTCTAAGTACGCTGTTGTTGTGTTACATTGAAAAAAACGTGTTTAAAACACCGTTTACCGTTCTTTTTCCGACTTACGGCAAAAATCCGGAGTTACGGCCGCCACGTGGGTAGCGCTCCGACGGCAAAATCGGGTTACGGCACTCTGCGCCACCTTGGACAAGAAAAACAAACTACTTCTGTCCTACCCTCTTGATTATCTTGCTCCAAAAACATTGAGGTTTACTTGCGTTCCCTGTTCAATTCCAGTCCAGATGAACACGCCTCTCCAAAACTACAAACATTCACTGTTCAAATCCTTCCGCAATAGGGGACATCGGAGTACCGCTTGCATTCATTTGGTTCGGTCATGATGTATCATTATTTTGACTGCAGTCTTCTCCCTCTTTTTTATAACATAGTAATCAAACAGTATGAAGGCTTAGTGGTGCACTGTTGCCTCAAAGCAAAAGAGTTGTGGGTTCAAGCCCTGGTTTGGACTTGTGTTTGCGTGAGTTTTCTCCAGCTACTCCTGTTTCCTCCACAGACCAAAACCATGGATGTTAGGCTGCCTTCAGGTCCAGGCCTCCCTTGCTAAAGAGATAAAATCAAAGTTTCATTTGTCATTCACACCACATGTGGTACATGTGGTGGATCTGTGATCTCAATGGGATTTGTCTGCTTAAATGAAGACTAATAACTACTGGTAAATAAGTTTAGTTTTGGTACTTGATTAGACATCTGTCTTTAATCACAATTTATTTTAAGATGTTGTTAAATTAAGGTTGTGTAATAAATGAGGGGGGGGGGGGGGGGGCTGTGTACCA
>JARVLU010001586.1:20173552-20184340 GCA_031762415.1 Simpsonichthys santanae
TGGGTTTTCTCTGGGTACTCCGGTTTCCTTCCACAGTCCAAAAACATGCATGTTAGGCTGATTGGTAACTCTAAATTGTCAGGTGTAAGTGAGAGCGTGAATGGTTGTTCGTGTGGCCCTGTGATGGACTTGCGACCCATCCAGGGTGTACCTCGCCCCTCGCACAGTGATTTCTGGACATGGGCACCGACGATCCCCGTGACCCAAAATGGAAGAAGCGGTAAAGATAATGGATGGATCGATGATAGTAATGTATACTGGGAATAATTTTGTTAACAAAGTTGTTGTTTTGATAAATTGGTAAAAATCAAATACCATAGTTAGTGTCCCAAATAAGATTAATATTTTGGCTTTTAATTGAAAAAATACAGAATATTTAAAAGTATTTATCAAAATACAGAAACCCTGTAAAGGCAAAAAAAAAAAAAAAAAAAAAAAAAAAAAGACACGTAAAAGAACTAACACATAAAAAAACATTTTTAAGCTACATGCAGTTAAAATAAAACTACCATTTTTATAAGATACACTTTCACAAACACCGATCTTGGAGAATAATCACATTTACGTATAAATATGCGCGTGAACTTCATTATGTATTTTACGTAGGTCTGAAAAAAAAAAGTCTGTTTGATCCACAGACATGCATGGTTTGATCTACACCTCTCCTGCAGCATTAAATCTGTTTACACAAACTACGTGTTTTTCCTTCAAACTCTCATATTCATCAGTGCTTTCGTTCTGCAGAGAGGAGTGTGTTCATGCGACCTTGTGAAAAGTTTCGGGACGCTCTTGGTGTCTTGGACGCCGCAGCTGAGAGGAGTCATTTCCTGTGAGCCCGTGACTGCAGCAGCTACTTCCTGCATTGTTGCAGTGCTTAATGAGGATTTGAAGCTGTCATGTTGAAACTGGCGGCCATTAGACCTGCTCGGTGCCGAGGAGGAGGCCAGGGAGAGACGGAGGCTGGAGGCACTCACCTGGACAGGAGGAGCTCTGGCAGCCAAATGATTCACATATTTACCGTGAAATCACCTTCTCAGATCAGTCATGTTTTAAACCACTTATTGAGCAAGGAAAATCTCACAGCTCGTCAATATGATTTTATTTATTTTATTTTTTGTGATCTGTGATGTTTTAACCCCTGATATGTACAGTAATCTAAATGCAGCTCCAGGGAATCATCACATCTGGTTTAGCTTTCCTTGAAGAAATGCACTTCACTTTTCATGCCAGAGTTTTAATCTAAGAACTTGATAAATGATGAAGTCTTAGCCATTTTGGTGAAAATAAAGTTAGTTAAGCTGTGTGAAATTTTGAGATGTCAAAGTGTATTGTTAATTACTCTCAGCTACTATCACCTGATTTTAGCTTAACATGTAAAACTGATACATTTTTGTGTTTTTTAGGTCAGTTGGCTGTAGCGGACATCTTGAACTGGGTTAACTCCAAACTATTCAGTTTTAGATGTACATTTAGCAAATATTTCCTTAAAGTTTCATTAAAGTCTGTAATGTGGTTCATGAGATATTTTCATAAATAACTTACACAATCTGTTAGTACTTAGTCGGACATGAATCTCAGCTATAAACATGCCAAAAGTAAAGATTTGTCAAATTTACAGTTGTATTCTTTTTTTTTTTTTTTTCTCCTAAGATCAAGTTGGATGTGGTGGCCATTTTGAATTGGGTTGACTCCAAATGTCAGATGTAAATGTACATCCAATGGTAATTTTCTGATAGTTTGATTAAAATACATCCAGTGATTCATGAGACAACAGACATACTCTCTTGTAAATGAGTCCTCGAGGCTCAATGGGATTAACCTGTCTAAATAAAGGTTGAATGAACACACAAACACGCACACAACACAGAAAATAAAATTATTGTCCACCTTTGCCTTTTTTTCACAAACAGTTTAGCTTCCGGAGATTGAGTGGGACGAGAGGACACAAACAATCAGAGCTGATGACACGGCAACATCCAGAAAGAACTCTTTTTGTGTCATTTAAAGAACGGCATGCTGACAAAGCACTTCAAGTCTCTCTGTTGGCGAATTAAAAAAATAACATCCCCTCTTCAGGCTGTTTCTTATTTGGATCACAGTTTCACATGCACATATGTAAGCCGGTGTAGATGAGTTTTTCACAGGAAGGGACGCTTTGAACGGATGCAGGTCATGGTCATGAAAGAAGAAGCCAATTGGACTCTTAACAGAGCCAACTCCGCCACTGATGTAGGGTCCCTGCTGCGAGTGTTCTGGACCTGCATGTTTGGATCTGACTGTAATTGTGGGCCTGGCTGATCTCTCATTAAAGCAAACCTTGTTTGATCCCTGCTGTAAAGTGAGACATAAATAGACGGTGCTGTTGTAGTTCATGGACTCTTGGATCACATCTGTTAGACTGTGATGGTGAATGAGGACATAACTGCTTATATAGAAGCCATATGATGAGAGAATTATCACCTGTCACCAAAAGATGAAGGTGGAGGATAATGTCTTGTGTGCCCATGTGTGTTTGTGTGTCTGTTATTAAAAACGCATCGTAAACCAGTGGACACATTTTAATGAAACTTGGAGAAAGTAGATGTGCATCTACAGCCGATTAGCTTTTGGAGTTAGTCCAATTCAAGAAGACCACCACAGCCAATAAATATGAGCTAACACAAAAATGGCTATAACTTGGTAAATGTTACATATAATCATCTGAAGTTTGACATGATAGTAGCTGAGAGTCATTCACAGCACATATTCTACATGTCACATCTTACACGAGATTGTGCTACAGCTATGACGGTTACACATTACAGCTTTTAATTGTTGTCTTAATTTGGGGTCAGATTGATGTGTTTGTGAGGATGCTAGACTTTATTGGTGGAGAGCAACATAAATCCTACTCATATATACAATTTGTGTATTTACAACACTTTATGTCATTGGTTTATTTTCCTAAGGTTGTGGGGCTTAAATTAATTAACCCTTTGAAACATATAGCAATTCCCAGCTGATAAAGTGCTCGAGAGTGTTTATCAGTACCTAAAGCTTTACATTTGTAAATGCAGTACATAAAAGGGCAGCCGACTCCGGACCCGAAGGTCCTGGGTTCCACCCCCGGTCATTGCACTTCTCGTGGTTTCTCTGAGCAGGACACCTCATCCCCAGTTGCTCCCTGGGTGCTTACCAAAGCTGCCCATTGCTCCACCTAGTGGTGGATGGGTTAAATGCAATATCCCATTATATACCATTTATAATATCAAAAGATTTAAAGAAGAAATCTCAAGGACAAGCCTGAAAGTCTATATTGAATGCTTGGGATCTTCAGGCATTCGGGTAGGGTTGCATTAAAACAGTTCTGTTTCTGTTTTGGACGTCACTGCATGAGCTCAGGAACACCTCCACTCATCATAAACACGGTTCTTTCTAGAACTGCGATAGACAAATCAAAATTGTCATTTATTTTTAGAAACCACTAAAGCACAGTTCACCATATTAAAGAGGATAGGGGTCATCCAGTCTTTTACTAGCGCACAAAAGCTGGCCTCTATGATGGTAGAGGGGTGCATTAGTACCTATAGTATGAGCAGCTTATACAAGTGAAGAGACACTACAAATGCAGAAAATTTATACAGGTTTTAAAACAACATATGGTCTCATCCAGACAATGTTTTTTCAACAAAGGTCTTGCAAATTTGACCAAGACAATGCTAAACCACAAACTCCATCCGTTACGACCACATGGCGGTTTAAAAGTGCAGGTGCTGTTGCTCTGACAAGAGAAGATGCTTCACAGAGGTAAGCATGGCCCTGATAAACTTTTTTGAGACGTGTTGCTGCCAACAAATTCAAGATGGCCGTGATTTACCCAAAAAAGCACAAATTCTTAGTTTAAACGTTCAGTATGTTTATTGTATTCTATTTTGAATAAATCTGGGTTTATGAAATTAGCAAAGAATTAAAAAAAATATTTGCATTTAACACATCCCAGCTTTATCACATTGAGGTTGTGGTACGGGGCTCTACTAGACCCTGAATGTGTTTAGAAATAATCCAGGACCCAAACTAGCTAACTTTTAAACTTTATTGGTGCAAATTCCTTAACATATCAGCAGCTAATCAGTGGACATTGGGCTTCTGGAGACCTGAGTCTGGACTCTTCTGGATTTCCTACTTGTGTACTTTTGCAACTCCTATTTGTTGATTGACAAAACACTGTGATTTGAACGTATCCATCATTGATTAGAGTGAGTTTGCATCTTGTTTGGGAGCTATGTTAAACCCATAAATCTGGTTATGAGGTATTTTGAATGTAGTGTTTGTTTACATCCTGTGTGTGTGCGTGCGTGTGTGCATTCGTGTCGCTCTGAGGACCCCGAGGCCCTGACATCGCTGCCCTGCTCTGGCCCTTGGTGGTCACTGGTTTACATGATGTGATCCGACGCCGAGGTGCGCATGCCCACTAAGAGGACGCAGCGGCTCCATGTGTGTCGAGGCGCATTATTTGGCAACAGACGCGGCAGCGGGGAGGGCCGAAAAAAAAAAAAGAGGATATCCCCTGGATTTCAAAAAGCAACGATTTATCGAGGTTAACTGCGGATTAAACACTCCCCGGTCGACCATCGGCGAAGAAGGGGTGACAAAGGTCCAAAGTAAGTTGACTTATGCGACGCTTAAGTTTTTTTAGTGAGTGGATCGAGGGGAGCCTTTTATTCGGACTCGACGAGAGGAGCCAGGTTTTCCTCCACCTATCTGTGACGATAAAGAAGCTGATGGGCTGTTGAAAAGTAACACTTCTCCGCAGAGCCAAAGGTTGAGCTCCGGGGAGGAGAAGGGGGGCTAGCTCAGCCGAAATGTCTTCATTTTGACCCTTTCCGAGGCACACCGGGCTGTAAAAATGACAGCCGCTCCTGTTTTTGAGCGATAGAAGTCGCTAAATGACGTGAGGATTAACAGCGTCACGTCGCCGGCGGCGGTTCGGTTCGTCGGGGGCGGCTCGCTCGGTCCGTGGGCCGGTTCGGTGAAATTTAATTTATGAAGATTTTCTTCCTCAGGAGGCAGCGTGGGGGCGAGACGCAGGTAAACCCGTACCGCCGGGAGCCGACTTTTTATTTATTTATTTACGGCTTTAGGGTGAAAGTTTGTCCCTTTCGAGCTGTCCCGCTTCGGGGGTTCAAGCGGGCACAGGCAGGTCAACGGTTCGGGCTCGGTTCTGAATCGGGTTGTGGAAGAGGGTGGTGGGGGGGGGGGGGGCAGTGCCGGGGGACTTTCACTAGTTTTAGTTCTGGACTTGACGTGTGCTCGTGCCAGCCGTTGATGCTGCGGCGGCTTCAAGCTAGGCTAAAGGAACTAAATAAAAGGCTCGGCGTGTTGTTGTTTGTGGACGTAGCTAGCGTTAGGCGGTGTCAGATGGTGGAGGAGCCGGCTAGCTGCACATGTAGTGTGGGCTGGGTTCAGTCTTTAAAGGGCTGGCGGTGCCGTGGACGCTGTGCTGCCCGGTGAGACGCTAATGGTGGACACGGCTGCCCGCTTTTAAGCCCCGTGGCACCGCTGCTGGTTCTGCTATCTGATAGCTAATCTTCCTACTTCTCTCTGTGACAACCGTAGTCTTCCTCCTCTTAAAGCTGAACACACACACTCACAGACACACACTGTCTTTCACACGCACATTTCTCCACATGAGTTTGCGGCGTCTGTTTTCTATTTTTATTTTATTTTACTTTTTAGCATTAAACCTCTTTTATAAAAGGACGTACGTCGTGTGTCAATGTGGACGCATTAAGACGGATTTAAAGTTTAAACCCTTTTAATGGTTGATTGAACTGAAGCTGCTGTCTGAACAGCACAAGCTCTGTATTCATTTGTGACTGAATGCATTGATTTTGTTTTGATGAATTACTAAATGTAAGTTTATTAAAGTCCCGAGGTCATGTCTCATGTGCAGTTATTAAACATTTTGAGCTAGATAATGATAGATCATTAGAAAAGTGACTATTGTAATGTTCTGGGGAGTTATTTCAGAGGAAAAGGCAGCTATTCAGTTACATTATTTCTTATTAACTGGATTTACAACATGTAGAAAATAAATATAAAGTCTAGTTTATTGAGTTTTTATACCTTTTTTTTTTAAATATATATATCGGAGTATACAAAAAAATCTTATCAACATTTTTCTGGTGGTACCTAATACTTTTTGCTGACTGCTGTGTGTTTGCCTTTTACCAAAATAGCTTGTAAACATCTGGATGGATTCAAACAAAAGCTGCAGAAAGTAATCGTGCACCTCTACAACTGAATGACTTTTGGAGTCCACCTGCCACAGTCGACTGACTTTAAGAACATCAAAATCTTAGTCAACTTTGCAGATCTTGATCTAAATCTCGGTGTGGTAGATTAGACTGATTCCTATCACATATTCTGAGAACTCTCAGTTTGCATGTAATCTTTGTTTGAAATGTTTCTAGTAGCTATTTGAAGTCAGCAGTCTGTCTAATGAATTTTAATTAAACTTTTAAGAAACAGTTATCGGTAGATGTACCTCTACAACTGAATAACATTTGGAGTCACTCCAGCTCAAGATGGCCATCACAGCCCTTTGACCTTAGAAATCACAGAAATGACTATAATCTGGCCAATTTGACAGATATTGAGATGTAATTTAATGTGGTGGTAAACAGTCATTCACAACACAAACTCTGAGCATCACATCTCACAATTTTGTATCTGATTGCACATGTGTTTAAGACTTGGGTAAAACACTACAGCCTCACAATTTCTTAACATAAGATGAACTTAGAATTAAACTCTTGCATGAAAGTAAGTTGGCGATATGCATTCCCACAAAGAATGCTAGGCCTTCAATTTTATGGATGTTCTTATCGGTCATTATTGGCTAGTTAGTACTACAGCCAGCCTGCCGAGTCACAACCACTTATGCAATGTGCACTCAGGATAGAGGGAGACTTTATTGCCTCTTTCTTTTCGGAGAGATCTGGAACAAACTCTCAGTTGTTCACTTGAACAAAGGCTCTGTAAAGTGTTATGTGTGGACAATATGCTGGTTGCCTCTAGTGAAGGGCAGTCAGAAAAGAGAGGGATGTTTTATTTTGAACTAATCTACCTGTCCTGAGAGTGTAGAAGTTATGTGTTTACAGCCTGATGCTCTGCTTGTACTGTCCACACCCAAGATTTTTGTTTTGTCTTCTTTTTCATACCATTAAAGTTACAAGCCTGAGTCAGAACTTGCTCACACATATTGACCTTCGCAGAAATCTTCATTGGAGCAGTCACACACAGATCTGCTTGGGAGTTGCGTAATCTGCCGTGGTTTTGTAAAGGGTCATGCTGGCCAATATTTAGGTTGCTGCTCAGAACTTCAGAGCCACAGGACAGATCTTATGTCAGAGAATGTTTATGTGAGGGTTTCTATTGGTCTGTTGAAGCCTGTGCTTCTGTTAGTGCAGACTTATCATCTGAGGAACGTCGGTGACCCACACAGGTTTACTTTAGCTAAAACGCAATAGCAGTACATAAAAAAAAAAAAAAACCTATTGCGATATTGCGATAAAGTAATATGGGTTATTGTTTGGAAATTGTTTCCTATTATCATCAATAATTTAGACAGAGTCGACCAAAAAAATGCCTCAACAAAGAATTCCTTGCTGGCTCAGCAGTTTTGCAGGGTAGCCTGGCTCCATACTTGCACAGTTTTTTGAAATCCTTGTGTGATGTAGAAATATGTTTTGTCGGGGTAAAGGTCCGTCAGTGGGTAAATAGAGCGCTGAATACATGCTGTATGTGCCACCGGACATCGCTGACGGCGCTTGGAGGGAGTCTGTTGGTGTGAATGTTTGATGATTAAGTGACTGATGGTCGACAGGATCCAAGAGTGACAAGATAAATAGCTGACTCTGAGCAGGAAGAGGAGGCAGAGATGAGAAGAGCACTGAAAGTTGTCACAGCTTAACACCAGATTAAAGTTTGTGCATTTTATACTGGCATAAGTTGCACATGTCAACATCCCAGTGCCTGCACAGTTTCATTTGATCAGGTTGCAAATTATTTACACAGCAAATGTTAATAGGATGATTGATTCATTACCTAAACATGTTAAGCACTATCACACACACATCATCATCATCTACAAGTGAAGTTGTTGACTAGATAAAGACGCAGCATTTAACTCAAATACACAAAAGACTGGCAGATTAGGAGCTGTTTTTGTCACAGTTATCATTGGTGTGGTTTGTAGACCTGGACATTTTATTTTCTGTCAGAGGAGAGCACCGTCCTGTGTCCAGAGTGTTGAAAATCCTTGCAAAATTTTACCAACACAGTAGTCTCTCACTTATTGCGTGGGTTACGTTCTAGACATGAGGGTTCAGAAATGATGGCTACGGGCTGGGGCCGGGTCGGGTCGGACTTTTTGGGCCTTGCAATAGGTGAAAATCCATGAGGTAAGGATGTTATATTTGTTATTTTTTTATATACATATTTCCTATATTAGAGCTGACATTTCTAACCCAAATCCAGAGCCTGGCCCTGCCTGACCCGGATCAGGGCTGGGCTAGGCCATAATGATGTGCTTAATGTACAGGCTGTGTCGGTGTCAAGCTTTTGATTGTGTAAGCGGACGCGTGCAGCTGACAATCCAATTATGGTGACATGGCTTGCCATACTTTCAGCAGCCGCATGCGGCCATATGTCCGCACGCTGACCGTTTTTGAAAGAGGTAAAAAGTTCCGTTTAGCTTCAGATGGACTATTGCCAGCGATCCATCAGGCCAAATGGACATTCATTTAGCCGCTGCACTCAGCGGATGCACGCAGCCGACGACCCAAACAGGGGAGATCCCAAAATATCGGACATGTCAGAGCAGGCTCCGTGTCTGAATAATGCAGAATGCAGGCAGAAGCAGTGATTTAATGTGCTTTGACAGCCATGAAAGGACAAACACCCCCTCAGCTCTGATATTCTGCCCCCCGTAGCCGTGCGCGTCCGCTGACCGTTAAGTGCAAGGACATGGGCAGCGCACAGGAAGGTCTCTACCAGCAGCCGCGCTCCGAGATTGCCGAAGGCTCGATGGGAGAAAGCACCCCCCAGAGGGAAGGAGGGTTGGGAGGGCCATATAAATGGTAAATGGCATATAGATGCCAAAGGTATGGTCCCCGGTCGGGGACCTGGCTGCCTGGTCCTTAAAGAGCACAGCAATAAAGAGCAGACAGATGTTAGTTATTGAGCCATTCAGCATCCAGGATACAGAGCACAATGCTCTGGTTGGTCGCCTTCCATCAATCAGCCAGTCGTGTGTTGTCTACAACCTTGCGTTGAAATCCCACAAAAGTGAGTTCGCGAAAGTCAAACCGCAAAATATCGAGGGACTACTGTACTTTTGAGACTCCCACAGAAATATCGTTCTCCAACAAATCGCCACCAGCCCACTGAGATACTATCTTAAACACAGGCTTTAGACTGCTGATATAAAACAGTGTGCATTTGTTTTATAAACTCTTGTGTATAAACTCTCACATCTGAATGATAAAGTGTAGAAGATGATGGCATTGCTGGCTTGTGGTCCTAGTGCCACATTAACTTGATGCAAACAGGCAGGAAGGCAGCAGAAAAGCTGATTCTTTGTCATTGCACTAAGACTTCTTCACTGAAATTACTTTCAAATACCGCAGAGCTTTATACATTTATGGATCATTTATAGTGAGACAAACAAAAATATGTTTTTGTAATCATAGGTATTGCTTTGCAGTGAACCTTCATAAAGTTATAAAGCCGTCATTTATTGCATCTCGCTGTGAATCTGGGTTGTTTGTATTTGTGGCAAAGCTGCTGGAATTTGTTTTATAGCTTTTGTGTTGAACATTTTCGAATGCTTGGACATATGGATATGCAGTTCCGTTTCAATTATTTAACTATGACCACAATCATCTGGCTTTTTCAACTTCAATTGTCTGGCTTTTTCAACTTCCTGTGTCTGGTGACTGATGAGATGTACCTGACTCTGTTCCATAAAATACTCACAAGCCACACAATGTTTCACATCACACACAACAGCTAACATGCCAAAGAAGTCCCATCATTAATCATGACGACACACATCACTTAATTTTTTTTCTGATGTTGTTGTTCAAAGATGTGGTTATTGTTTATATAAAGCCAGGGAAACAGACAGGCAGTTCAACTTGAGTAGTAATGCGTTCCTGCTTCATGTAATAAGACATCCTGTCTTAACCTACTCAATGCAAAATGTTGCTTGAACATGAATAAAACCATTTTCAAATTGCTGTAAGACAAGCAACAACCTAATTTTCAGAAAGCAAGTTTTCTGAGCTGGATAGATGAAATTGGCCTTTAAGGTTGAGTATAAAACGCATCGCTTTAATCTTTTTTAGAAGTATTTTTAGTATGATTTAATTGATTCAAGTGAGAGAAGAAGGTTTTCCGTAGCTGATTGTGAACATATTAATGGGGTAGAGGTAGAGCAGTCAACTTGAGACCAGAAAGTCATGGTTTGACTCCCAGTCATTCCCACATGCCGTGGTGTCCCTGAGCAAAACACTCAATCCCTAATTGCTCCCCGGGCACCTAAATAGTCTCCCACTGCTTCACCTGGGTGTATCCCACATGTGAGGGCTTAAATACAGAGAACTAATTTTGACATTGTACAAACCGGATTGCAAAAAAGTTGGAACACTAAACAAATTGTGAATAGAAACTGAATGCAATGATGTGGAGATGGCAAATGTCAATATTTTATTCGTAATAGAACATAGATGACAGATCAAAAGT
>JARVLU010001586.1:20199491-20210870 GCA_031762415.1 Simpsonichthys santanae
CAATGAGACTAACCTGGATAAATAAAGGTTAAATGAAAAAAAAAAAAAAAAAAAAAACCTCACTGAGCTTGAGCTGTTTTACAAGGAAGAATGGGCAAACATTTCAGTCTCTCGATGTGCAAAACTCATAGACATACCCCAAGTGACTTGCAGCTGTAATTGCAGCAAAAGGCGGTGCTACAAAGTATTAACACAAGGGGGCCAAATAATATTGCACGCCCCACTTTTCAGTTTTTTATTTGTTAAAAAAAGTTTGACACGTCCACTAAATTTCATTCCACTTCACGATTGAGTCCCACTTGTTGATTCTTCACAAAAAAATTAAAATGTTATATCTTTATGTTTGAAGCCTGAAATGTGGCAAAAGGTTGAAAGTTCAAGGGGGCTGGATACTTTCACAAGGCACTGTATCATGATGTATGTTTAACCTGTGGCTGTATGCAGTGTTTTTTATTTTATTTTATTTTTTTTAAGAAAACTTTATTTAGTAAAAACAAGTACAGTACAAACAAATATGGCTATTCACAATAGTGTAACTCTAAAAAGGGCATAGCAGAGGCAGACTTCGATATGAAAAAAAGAAGGAAGGAAAGAGAAAAAGAAAAAAGAACTAAAATAAACTACAACAAGGGGGTACAGTATATGTTTTGGGATTAGGATTAACATGCATTAGTGTGCAATTCCATAAACATTTCATACAGGTCTTGTGTTTCAGTATATTTCAGAGATTTCAAATATACAGTAATTTGAAATCAGATTTTAAAAAAAAGTTAAAAACGGGATGATTTTAGCACTCTGCTTATGAATAAAGAATTTTGCCAGACAAAATATCAGATTACAACCGAGTACCTTTTTTTTTTTTCCCAATAACACTCTAAATGTTACCATATCTCTGGAAATAGATTAAGGAAGTGTAATGTTTGGTGTGATCCATCTTTCTTAGTGATTCCTTTTGGTTTTGTTGCATTCATAGAAGAGGTTCTATATCCTTTTCACAAAATGAGCATTTATTGTCATCAGTATTAAAACGATTTATTAGTGGCTCTTTGTAGGGATAAACTGCGTTTAAACGTTTAAAGTGTGTTTCTTTGGCCTTTGGTTGTATGGGGAGTTTCCGTAAACTCCACTGCTTCTCTAATCTGCTGCCATGTCCTCCCCGCCCCTTTTCTCCTGTTCAGTGAGACTCACAGCCATTGGCTGAGCTTAAGCTCACTCAGCAGCTCACTGCTTTGTGATTGGTTCCTTATTCAGCTGCTCCTGTATGATTGGCTGGGGATGTCGCGCGAACAAGTTAGAACTGTATTGACGGAAGTGGAGCAACTCACGCAGCAGTTTTACGAGGATTGGCAGTAGTGTTTGAGTCATCAAAGAGTTAAAACTAAAAATGAAGAGAAAACAAGCTACTCTTTTTGATTATTTTTCTAAACCAGCTGCCCCTGAAGGGAAGCTGATACCGGTGGTAAGTGGCTAGCTCAAGCTGCGCCTTAAAATACTGTACACGGCTGCTGTTTGTTCTGGAACTGCTAACAAAGCCACATGCTCAGCCAACCATGACCTGCTGCAGGAGCTCAGTGAGTTATTTTACGTGTGTAGCATCTACCACACGATTACCATGCGTTAATGCAGTTTAAACTACTGCTATTTGGAAATGACAAGAGTTTTCACACCTCCGGTTGTTTCCATAAATGATAAAAAAATGATGCTAAAGACTTGGTGGAATATCTCCATACTGGTTGTTCATATCTCATTTAAAATGAATACATTATGCTCAATAATCCAGGTAGAGAAATCTAAAAAAAAAGTTAGGTCCTCTAGATGGGTTCAAAACAAAATAACAAAAAATATTGTAGAAACGTTTCGTCTTTCCTCTGAAAGTGGAGATAATATTACGGAGTGTGATTTAAAGAGCATCCTAACACAGATAATGTAAAGTCTGTAACCTGAGAAGTTGGATTAGCACAAAGGTTAGATTATCAGCATTAATTTCTGTTCTTAAAAGGATAATCATGTATTTTTACTTAAGATCACTCAAAACTAATGCTGACTTTTGCAATGCAAGATTATTTTTTCCAACGCTAAAATAAAAAGAAAAGACTGTTGAGAAATGTAACTGTGATGCGATAATGCATTTTATTTGAACATTATAGCATTACTTCATACAACTATAGGGTTAAATTATGCATGAAATTGGACTCCAGAATTATGTTATGATAATTTATTTTTATTTAAAAGGGACAATGTAAAATAACATGAAAACCTCAGGTTATCATGCAGATCTGCTAGATTTAGCAATGCTTGCTAGTTTGTGTAGCGTGCGCCAGACAGGTTCATGGTAGAAACGTTAAAAAAAACAAACAAATTGAAAAGCATGAATTACTAAAATGAAAAATGTTTTGATTTTAACTGTTATTCACTAGAGGGACAGATAAACAAATATATATATTTACAATAGCTGCACATTTAATAGTTTTTTAGTAGCACACTTACACCAATAGCTATTGGGCAGCTATTGTATTGTTCAGAACCTATCTGGATGATTCATGAAATGCTTTTTCTTGTCTCGCCTTCTTTTCAAAGGCCTCACAAAGTGGTTTGAAGGGCTCCTCCGCAGGAAGCAGCGTGTCTGTGGTTAGCGTTAATGACTCTCCAGCCAGCCGCCAAGCAGCAGCTAAACTCGCCCTGCGGAAACAACTTGAAAAGACCCTCCTGGAGATCCCTCCACCCAAGCCACCTGCCCCAGAGTTCAACTTTCTGCCCTCAGCAGCTAATAATGAGTTCATCTACCTGGTGGGGCTGGAGGAGGTGGTCCAGAATCTGCTTGATACCATCCATAGAGGTATGTTTTTTTTTTATTTTTTTATTTTTTTTTTTTGTATAGTTGCTGTGGTATGTCTTTATATATTTCCTATTTAAATTAGATTAGTAAGCCATTAAAGGATAATTGGAAATAATTAGTTTTTCTTTTCACCGTAAACTGAATATATTTGGAGCAAAGTAACTTTGAGACTAATTTAGACATTTTCTAGACATTTTTTAAATTATTTGATACAATATTGAATTTTCATCGATGAATATAGACAGCAGTTATTTTAACAACCTTTTGTGTCTTCCTGGCGTTTTCAAAACGCTAAATTTTCTCTTTTGAAATTTAAGGTACCGGTATGCTCAAGTTCAGCAATGTTTTTAGGATGTCAGAATGCATTTTCCCTCTTCATAGTTTTTTTTATTTATTTTTTTTGCTAAATATATTTTTCATTTCCCCCTATCCAGGAAAGACAGGTGTACCACTGTCAAAGACCTTTATCAGAGACCCTTTCGTCTGCACCCAATGCAATACTGACTTCACCTGTCGTTGGAGGCAGGACAAGGCTAAAGGCGGGACAGTGCTCTGTGAAGACTGCATGTCCTCCAATCAGAAAAAGGCTTTAAAAGCTGAGCATACCAATAGGCTGAAAGCTGCATTTGTCAAAGCACTGCAGCAGGAGCAAGAAATAGAGCAGCGTATTATTCAGCAGTCATCCTCATCAGTTACTCACAGTACCTCGTCATCCTCTTCATCTGCTGCTTCGTCACTAAAGGCAGAGCAGCTGGTATCTCAGCAGCTCAAGCAGGCCAGAGTGCCGTCCCTTCAGCACCACCACCAGGCCAGCCGAGGAGCCAACATCATTCATCATCACTCCATCAAGCAGGTTGGAAAGCTTTATTTCCTTCTTTTTAGGAGAAACATTTTTGACTCAACAACTTTGTAAATCTAACTGCTGATTTGTCTCTAAACTCTCTGCAGAGCTCGCAGGGCCGCCTGTCCCATGGCGTCTCATCATTAGGCGTAAGGGGGGTCCCCCACTCTTTTTCGTCCTCCTCCCAGCTGCAAAGTGCAGTGGCAGCTGCAGCCTTGGTCAGCCGGCCAGGTAAGCATGCCCATGTTTCCCATCGCTCTGTGCAGAGTTCAAAGGTGAGCAGCAGTGGGATCGGCGGCGTCAAGAGTATCAGCGGAGGCAGTGCCTCATCCACTGCATGGAAGAAGCAGAGCAACAGCAGCGCAGGTAGACTCGCATTAAAACCAGTTCAACTCTGGCGCCTGACATCTCCTCTCTATCAATTCCTGTCTGGTCCCAAAGCAATCCTCGAACATACATTAACGCAAAATTTGTCTTTAATTATTTTAAGATCTGCTAATTTAAAACAAAAGAGGACATAGAAGGAAATGTTTTTGGACAAGGCAACCCTTCTCTCCAGTCTTTTTCCTGGAATTGATCCTTGTTTTCCCACTGTACTTCCTGGGTGTATGTAGAGTAGTACCGCTGTTCTTTTTCTGTGCGTTTTGAAGACATGGGTAGCTTTACATTTGTTATTAACGACGTTGTTGTTCCTCTCTCCACTCCCTAAGCATTTATGCACCAAGCAGCTTGCTGCACAGCCTGATCGGCTGCTCTCTTGCGTGTTTCCAGGTGTGACTATGGCCTATGTGAACCCCAGCCTGACAGGCCACAAGACCTCAGCGACCGTGGACGCTCGTCAGAGGGAGTACCTGCTGGACATGATCCCCTCCCGTTCTTCAATCTCCCAGGCTGCAAACACGTGGAAATAATGGGTTTCAAGGCTCCTCTGTTCAGAATTCATGTCTCAAGTTCCTCAGCTCCTATAATAAGATCCACAGCGCCCCCTGCAGGACTGTTAAGCAGTTATGATCCCTAAGTGAAGAAACGTTCCCTAAGTACCTTTTTGTATAATTTTATGTTTTAGTTTTTATCATTTATCTTGTTTATTTTGAAGTTCACTGTTTTGGTAATAATGCAGAAACCATTTTGATTTGAGTGGGATAAAGGAACAAAAAAAAAAAATATATATATATATGTACAGTATATACTTGAAGGGCTTCCTTGGAGCTCTGTCCTCCAGACTGAGTCATTAAATGGTGTGATAAGAGGCTACGTCTGCTGTGAGCACCATGTTTAAAAGTGAATACTCTCTTTTAGGCTTTTTCACCTTTTCTGCCAATATGTGGGTCAGATGGACCTGATATTTTGACACTTGAATGCTTATAGTTCTAACGCAAGAGTTCACGTTCAACAAAAACACATTTATTTTAGGTATAAAATAAAATAACCAAGTTGTAAAATTTTCATTACATCACCTGTGTAGTTAAAGGTTTGACTTTATTTTGCATTTACAGTAAGTTATTTTGTTTTGGACTGATGTTAAAATCACTCAGTATAATGTGGTTTCCACCGATGAAGAGTTAATTCTCCCCTTTTTTTTTTGTTTTTCTATTTAACAGCATGCCTACTCTCACCCGTTTTGCACCTTAGCTTGAAGAAGCATGGTGTCATTGCTTAACTCATCTGTAATTACCATCTGTAATTTGCTTATTTTATAATATGTCAACATTGTAAGGTTATTTTGGTTGTTGCGTCATCACTGAGAATTTACAAACTCTGAAGGAGCTGATTTTGCCACACTGGAGCGGGGATTTTGCCCCGGACTTTCATCCATAATCCGTAACACGGGATAAATGCAGCCACGAGTCAGTTTCCTAAAAATAAAATTTAACCGGCGACTGGATCACCCAAAAACATGAATTCCTCACCATGTTGCATAATTTCACTGCTTTCCAGTAATCTTAATTACATTGTCAACGTTATGTTAAACTTTATTTGGTTTACTTTTTTCCTAGCTCCTAAAGAAATAATAAAATTATATAAATTTTAAATGTCTGCTATCATTTCTTGTTTGTGGGTTTTATTAAATTCATCTTGGAACAACTGACTCCTAATTATATGTTCATGGCAAATTTTGATGAAGGTGTGCTAAAAAAACATCTAAAACAGGAGGTTAAATGATTACAAACTTCATTACAGTGGATCAAGAGATAGTTAAGATGATGAACAGCCATCTGACTGGCAGCTGACGGATACTGTAGTGAAACATTCAAGAGCTAAACCGTTTTCAACATCTAATCCTGTAATGTTTAAAAAAAAAACTTGACTGGTTCAATACCATTCACTTAAAAGTATAAAAAAGTTGCATCATTTTAGTTAACTAAAGTTTAATACTGCTGCTGACAAAATGCACAGATTTTTACTTGTAATAAAAGGTTTTCAATGTGATGTTGCCAGTTTAATGTTTGAACTGATTGTTTGAAAAAAGGGGCAGGTTTTTTTTTTTCTTCTTCTTTCGGCTACCTTTCATTTTTTATATTTTGTATGTTCTCATTTATGGGATTGCTTGGTATTGTTTTTTTTTTTTTTTTTTTTTAATGAACAAATAAAATAAAACTTTTTATAGAGCTGCTAAATTTTGAAGCATGCCACATAAGAGCATCACATGTTATTCATTTTGAACAAAGCAAAACAAATTGAGGTAAAGTATTTTCATCTTAGTAAAATATTTTCAAGAACAAAAGATTTTGTTTTTTGCGCCGTTTGGTTTATTTTTACATCTGTCTGTGCATATCTTCAACGTGTTCGTACACAGTCATGTTTATTTTGCAGTTAGTTTATGTGGAGGCATGAATACCAGAGTTAGTGATTTAGGGAAGCAAAACGAAGTGATAGAGAAACCAAACTGCTGAAGATTGTCTGCATTCCCAATATTATTTGGGAAAAAATGTACGGTGTATAGATATTTGCACAAGTTGCTGAATGTAATGCCCTTTATCAGTTCAAAAACTGGCCTCTCTAATGGTATGGGGATGCATTAGTGCCTCTGGCACAGACAGGTTACACATCTGAAAAAAGGCACCATCCAAAAAGCAATGTGTTTACAAATTTTAAAACATGTTCCCATTAATCACATGACCTCTTTTTCAGAGCAGGCCTGCATATTTCACCAAGACAGTGCTTGCATTCATTATGACAGCATGGCTTCGTATTAGCATAACGTAGGCGCTGAACTGGCCTGCCTGCTGTCTGGACCTCACACCAGTGAATGTTTAACTCTTCATAAAACTAAAAATCTGGGTATCCTCGGGTAAGAGTTACCTCCTATATGTTAGATGCCATTCTCAACCCAAAAAATGTGTGATGATGCTCTGACCAGGTTAGAGAAGAGTCTGCCTTAAGCAGAGGAGGGTTTTCATGAGTAATGGTAGCATGGAATGAGAGATGGATTGAAGGATTGGGGCTTTGTTCTTCAAGGAGGATGTTGCTTTGGCCTGTTGTAATAAAGGAGATGAGTCAAAGGGTAAAGCTCTGGATGCAGGTCTGTCTATAGTCCACCCCTCATCTACGATCACATGCTGTGGAATGAGAAACTGGATACAAGCGGCTGAAATGAGCTTTTGCTTCTCTAGGTGGTCAGGCTATAGAAATAAGGTGAGTTCAAAGTTGAGCCGCTGTGCGTCCACATTGAAAGGAGTCAGTTAATGTGGTTCAGGCATCTGGACGTTTTCTGGACACATCCCACAAGGAGGAAGCCCAGAGCCAGATCCAAATTTCACTTGAGGTATACTGCACTGTGACCTCAGCGTCTTCTTTCAGTTCACTCTCAGTTTCTTCCATCACACTCCAGCTACCTCCATTTCATCTAACTGCATCATATATCACTTTTTACCTTTTTTTTTTTTTTTTTTTTAACCAATACACTGTCCCTCTTCTGGACATGTCCAAACCATCTCAGTCTGCCTAACTTTCTCTTCCTCTATCGATCTCCTTCTGAATCTTATCCATCCAAAGAGAACCTCATCATACTCAGCTCTGCCACTTCCAGTTTATATCTCCCATCTTTTTGTCAATGCTATGGACTCCAAACCATACATCATATACGTGTCTTAACATTTTATTTGATTTTGTTTTTAGTCACAAATCACTCCTGAAACTTATGGAGTCTCTTAGTCACCTCTTTACCACATTCTACAATTTCCTGGAGAGTGGATCCTAAATATTTGAGAACACGATACACTGGCTTGTACTCCCTATAGTGCCTGGCCTCATATTCTCTCTGGACTAGAAACCCCAAGTGATCCCAAGGAAGAGTTGTTACTGAGGAGTGGGACGTCTGGGCTTCTCTCCTGAACCTGTTGTTTCTGTGACCAGACCACCGGTGACAGAAGATAGATGGATGGAATAAGATGAAGCAGTATTGATGACGTCTCAACATGTTCTTATGAGCAGATGGGGTTAGGCAGGAATCCCCGTGGACTTTGATGTTTGCAGATGACATTGTGATCTGTGGTGAGAAGAGGGAACAGGTGGCCGAGGAAAAAGGTGTTCGCAAAGGTCAAGGGAAAATTTTACAAGACAGAGTGAGACCAGCTCTGATGTATGGTCTGGAGACAGAGACATTGACAAAAATACAGGAGAAAGGACTGGAAGTGGCAGAAATGAAGATGTTGAGGTTCTCCTTAGGAGTGACAAGGATGAATAAGATTAGGAATGAGATCATCAGAGACCAAAGTTCATGCTCAACAATAACCCAGGTATAATGTTCATGCAGATCATCTGGAGGGTTTCTTTTTTCTGGACAAAAAAAATAAATAAAATAAAATAAAACATCCAGATGACCTGCCTAAACATTGTTGGAGATTGTCACAGGTTGAACTGGGGGATAAAGTTAGACAGGATGGTTTAGACATGTCAAGGGGAGGGACGGTGGTTAAATTGGTATGATGTTAAAAATGCAGCTACCATGAAAAAGATAAATATGAAGGCCAAAGAGGACGTATATGGATGCAGTTAGAGAGGACATGAAGTTAGCTGGAGTGAGGATGCAGAGGACAGTGTGAGATGGAGGAGGATGACTCACTGTTGTGACCCCTGCACAAAGATGCTCTCAGTAACATCTAATCAAGACCACCAGTCACTTAAGCTAATATATTTTAATAGACAGTCTGTAAAAATTACGAACTGATTAGGTTTTGTGAATTAATTTGATGATGAAATGTAAAGAGCCTAGAGAACGAGTCTTGGCTATGCATTAAAATACCACATTCGGACTTATGGGGGCGCTGTAGGGCGTCATACCATTCATCCAGACCCAAAGAAGAAGTCTCTCTGGATGACGTCAGAACAAGCTGTGGTGGTGTAGGAGGTCTGCCCCGAGAAAGATGTCGGCCTCCAAGGTGAAGCAGGACATGCCTCCTCAGGGAGGCTATGCTCCCTTTGATTACAAGAGAAACATGCCGAAGCGCGGGCTTTCAGGTACATCCACCACTCATACACCTTTTGTCACCGACATAGACTCACAGCTGAGGGGAACTAACAGCGACTTTACATCAAGCTAGCCGGTCCGAGTCGAACTGAACTCAGCCAAGTGGTTATTTGACGCTTTTACCTATCACTTAAATAAAATAAAAATAAAAACTACGTTGTATAACAATGCACATTTAAAGTCTGTAAATATTGACAGTGTTAAACAAATTGTTGCTAACAGCAGCGGCTACTTTCTAGCAGCTAGTGATGCTTGTGTTAACTCTTGACTTGTGTCATCACAAGTCAAGAGTTGCTTTATTGTCATTCGCACCACATGTGGTACATGTGGTGGAACGACATTGTGCAGACAGGGTCCCAATTACTTCCAATATACATGTACAATATAAAAGAAAAACAGTAATAAGATCTATGACATGAACTAAGAAAAATATTTAAAAAAAAATGCTAAGCACTAAAAACAAACAATACGCCGTAACAGCAGCACGAACATGAGCCTGTGTGAGCAGATGAGTACAAATGAACACAGCAACATGAAACAGATCAGCAGCAACATGATGTGATTTTTTACAGTGATTATTCTGGTTAGATTCATGAGTGTAACAGCCTCAGGGTATAAGCTGTTCCTCAGTCTAGTGGTTCTACACTTAATGCTCCTTATCCTCTTTCCTGAGGCAAGCAGGGCAAAAAGTGTATGTGTTGGGTGAGTGTGGTCCTTCTTGATGCAGGTGTCTCTCTTCCTGCATCTGGAGGTGTTAATGTCTGTGATGGTGGGGAGACTGACTCCAACATGGAGTGTGGGGAGTGGTGGCGCAGTGGTTATGGTTAGACGGTGGGCCTGTGATCGGAAGATTGCCGGTTCAAGCCCTGGTCCCGACAACATAAAAAAATGTGGGTGGAAAAAGGTGAAACACCCACACTTGCCTCCACTCTCATTCGCCCCACTCTGGGCCCCTGAGCAAGGCCCTTAACCCCCACCATCTGCTCCCTAACAGGTCTCTCTTGAAAATGAGTTCTCGTGGCTCAATGAGACTAACCTAGATAAATAAAGGGTAAATGAAAAAAATGAAAAAAAAAATATATATATAAATCTATACTGTATATATATAGATATATATATGTGAAGGCAAATTTCAGACTGAATTGCTCAATTATTAGCCCAAATATAAACAAACAAATATATTCTGCAATATGGCCATAAAAAGACCTGGCTGTCACCATTAGTTTCTGCTCCAACTGAGTGGATCTGGGTCAGCAAGGATTTGTACTTATTTAAATATAGCAAACGTTGCAAATCCAGCAAATGACAGCAGCATAATTGGTAAGAAATGAGTTTTGCCTTTACCACTCATGCCACCTTAGACTCGTAACAAATTGCACATATACAAAAAAAATACATCTCAGATCCATCTTGAAAGTATTTTGTGAAAGGGGTTTATGAATAATACTTTCCTGGACGTAACCCATCAATAGAGGTCCAAACTGTGAAACAAACCAGGCCAAAGAACTATTGTAGGAATGCATTAGTTTCTTTCCAAAATTGTAACAAGTTTTATCAAAATCTGACTTTTTTTTTTTTTTTTTTGTAGATTTTTCTAAAAGCGTCAGTGGGAGTTTCTTGAACCATCAGAGAGGCCTTCATGAGTCTTTATCCTTGCATCTGGATTTGTCACTACATGCTTAAACATTTACAAAATCATTTGGGTGCAGTGATAAGTTATAAGTGAGTCAACAGCTTGTCAGCTTTACTCTCAGATGCAAAAGAGACGAGGCATGAATGCTGGTAAAGCTTCATGAAATAAACAGATTACCTAACCTCAAACTGCCCTGTTATATTGAAAAAGACCAGTTAAGGCAAGTAATTATTTTTTTCTTAAAGCACAAGCATTTGAGAGAAAATACTATTTATTTTTTTTTTAAGCCCTAACCTTTACTCTTTTTTTTTTTTCAGTTAAAAATGGTTTTTTAGTGTATTTTGTTATATAAATGGTGTCAATGGATTTAATACTGTAGGAAGATGGGGCAAGATTAACTAATTTTAACTTATCACCTATCAATTAATTTTTCATGACTAGTTCAGGTTCAAAGAATATTAATTGTGTTAAAACGGGTTCATTTCTTTTTCAGATTAAAACATATCTCTTCTGTGTGACCAGTGGAATGAAAAATTGTGACATGAGACTTGAATTATATTTGACCTTCAAATCAATTGGTCATTTATTTTCAAATCATC
>JARVLU010001586.1:20234633-20245008 GCA_031762415.1 Simpsonichthys santanae
TTTCTGCGGGTCTCTTTCTGAACACCCCCCACCCCCCCCACCCCGGCCATGAGGTGCGCGTGAGGATCTCCAAAGTCGTGATTTACCCCGAGAGCAGGTGACGCAGTGACATGGGGCTGCCCTGATCCCTGATCGGGGGGTTTTCTGGAGAAGAAGGGAAGATGCTGAGGCTGAGGCTGAGGATGCTGCGCGCCGCCAGCTGCAGCATCACGCCCTCGACCCCTCCGCTCTCCTTCAATACCACCCGAATAGACTGTTACATACAACACATCTGTATCACCTCACACACACGCGCGCGCGCACATACACACACTGCTCCCCTCCTCCATTATCAGCGGCAGAAAAGTGTCCGTCCTCCTCTTCCTTCATCTGGCGGGATGATACACCAGAGATGATGCCAAAGTGATGATGATGATGATATTAAATCCTGGAAAATAATACATGCACGCGGAACGCACGCGCAGTCCAGATTATGCCGTTGTGTCGTCCACCCCCCCCCCCCCCCAACTTGGAGTCAGTGGGTTGAGTTGAATTGAGGTTGAAGATGTGAAGATGAAGCTAAGTCAAGATGATGCAAACCACAAATAACTCCAGTATTTACTGAACTGGAGAACAGTTGGAAAACAATTTGAGAGTCCAGGAGATTTGTCATGTTCTGTGTTGACAGTGGATTCAGCAAGATGCTGTAAAGTGTAATAGATGAAGGGGATTAAAACACGCTTTAATTCTTTATTCATCAGTGGATGTTATGGATAAAAATCAGAGTTGAGCTAGTTGTTAAATCAATTTAAAAGCACCTCTTCTCCTCCAGAAAAGCAAAAGTGAAAATGCAACGTAAAACTTTGTGTTTTGGTTTTTGTGTGAACAAGACAGAACTTCTCACAAACATTAAGGAATGACCCACATGATTCTGACTGTTGACATCATGTCCCTGCAGGTTGTATGTTTTTGTTCCGGTGGATCAGAGCCGCTTTCACGTCATTAGTTTCTGGTTTGTTGAAGACATGAACTAAAATCAGAGCTGCCATCTCATTTGTGCCACAGCAAGATGGTCATCTTAGAAACCTTATGGAGATAAGTCAAATGCGGCAAACCACTTTTCTTAAACCCCTCTGCTCTGTGGTCAGTTCAAAACGTTAAAAAAGAAGTGACTGTTTAGTTTTAAGACGTTGCTTTTAGCTGCACGGCACAGTTTTATTTACTATTTGATTGTTGTTATGGGCCCTAATTTGATCTGATTACTGCACTATGATTTCATATACAGTATTTACATGTCTGTTAATTGCCATGTGTATGTTTTTCAAATTAGTATTAATGAGGATGTTTGCTTTACAAACACACCTTGATGTTGTCTTTGAGCCCATGGCTGATGTTCAGCCGTTGTTGCATTGAAAAGTTACATTATTTATTTATTTATTTACTGGAGCGATTAGTCAGAATTAGCACAGCAGGATCAGCAGATGAATCAGAGGTTATTCCAGGAGCAACATATTTGAACCTTTCTGTTGCTTTGAGATGAAGATGCACCATCAGATTTGAAAACTGTAACAGGAAATATTAAAAGGTCCAGATCTCAAACGGGGCTGGATGCAGATTTTTTGATCTGGCATGAAGGATCCTGACTGTCAGCCTTGACCGTTCACCTCAGCTCTTTGTGTTTAAGTCTGCATTTTATTTATCCTCTGTGGTATCAACACTTCACACAAAAGCATCCTTATAGGATGCTGCAACATAACTGTTGCTCTAATGTTAGGAAAATATGATATTTTCAGACGCAGCATCGCACAAGGTGCACTTGATGACTCGGGCTTGTGTGTTGTCACCTGACAGCTGTGATGTGTTGACATTTAAATGCTCTAAAAGCAGAATAATTTGTTTCATATTAATCAGATTTGACCACAAACACTCTTCCTCTGGTAAACTGCTGTGAACTCACAACATTTAACTCAATATTTGAGCTAAGGCCGAGCTGATGGTTTGCCTTTGTGCTTATGTTTAATATAATTTAGAGCTTGTAAAAGATCGGTTTAACTGTCAACGCCACTGGGAGGGAGTGTTTAGAAAACCAGTTTCTGTGCTCACATGTGCACCAGGCTTGTGCGACAGATAGAAATGTTGTCTATTTGCCCATCTGTCTGCCCAGAATGCATTTCTGCACCGAGAGCCCAGAGTGTGCACGTGCTCAGATCCGTCTCTCGTTTAGAAACAAACAAACAAACAAACAAAACAGATGACGAGCAGAGCAACATCACGGACGCTTGCTGTGAGCGAAGGCTTTGCAGAAAACAACGTGCACATTCCTGTGCTGCTTCATGTTGAGTGAGCACAGTCACTGAAAGAATCACAATATGTTCGAAATCAGACGTTCACCTAACGTCGGTTTTTCTTTCCAGTGTCACAAAGAAAAGACGAAGCAAAATTAAGTGGCTGATCCGGCATCCCGAACAAACATCTAACAAAGAACGAGAAGCTAATTGTCACACCAACTATTTTTTTTTCCTTAAAGAGAAAAGACTGAGCCTTTTAGAAACCAAAATAGGGATTCAGACAAAAAAAGATGAGATGCTGCACACTATTTGAGAAATTAATGTGTTTTTGGTGCATTAAATGTAAACTTATAATTTAGATTTAAAGAGCTTCAAAGCAGATCATTACGTAAAATAGTAAACATTTAATGATACAATGAGCTTTTCCTGCAATGAGTGTTTGATTTTTCTCATGACAGATGTGCTACCAGCTGCAACGTGCCTTGTGTTTGTGTCAGTGAAACTCAGCTGAGCCAGAGCACGACATAAAGCACGACATAAAACACCAAAGAGTTGGGCTTGTTATGCATTCCCCTCATTAGATTCAGTGTTTGATTGTATTCACCACGATGTGTTCGTCTAATGACTGTCCTCCTCCTCTGCAGGGCTCACTCACTGTGACCTGGACCATGAGCAATGATCCGCCTGTTCTGACGAGTTTGACCGAGAACGCCACCGTGAGTGCCTCTCCAGGCGTCAGCAGCACCGACACACACCATCCACACCGTCACTCAGGGACTTCAGGGGGTTTCAACCAAAACAGGAACCACAGTTAAACGCTTCTTTATGTCTTGCAACGATGATGACAAACTTTCACGCGCTTAAAAAAAAAAAGAAAAGCAGTTATGAACAAGTTGTCCATAGCTTCTGAAAGAGCTTGTAAAGTTTTTAAATGAGCATGAGGTGATTTTTCCACTCCCATCAGAATAGTTTCAAACTGTCTTTGATGTTTTAGTTTAAACCCCTTTACACAGAACTATGAGTCACTGATACATAAAACATGGAAGAAACAGGGAGAAAAAAATCCAGCACCTATATTTCTTTTTTCTTTCCCAAAGTCTCAGTGGAAAGGTGATTGTCAAAAATTCATGCTTAATAAGGAAACAGCTGGCAAATTATTCCTAAACGAGGCAGATAATCAAGTTTTATGGAGCAACACATCCAAGCATGAGACTTTTGCTTTAAGATGTCACCAGAATGAAGTGTCCTGGTTTGGCTGCATTTCAGCCCATGATGTTGAAGATACTGTCCAGGCTGAAGGAATCATTTGTGCAGAAATCTACTATCAGATTTTCATTTACCATGATGGGAAGTATAAGAATCTGAATCAGTTTTATTGTCATTGCACTGACGGGCTGAATTGAAATTACATTTCAGTAGAGCCCGTCCAAGAGAATTATAAACAAACAAACAGACAAGGGGAGACGGAGGTGACTGAGGCCGCCGTCCTCGAGAGGCACAGCCCTTTTTTTTTTTCAGATAAGGAAAGGAAAAAAAAAAAAACATGAGGGAGAGTGAAGGTGTAAAAAAAAATAAAAAAAATCTCAGAATGTGTCCAGATAGGACACAGTGTGAAAGTTGCAAAAAAAAAAAAAAGACCTCAGCACATGAAACAGCAACATAATGATGACATCATAATACATTTATGCATGAGGAGGCCGACGAGGGCAGTGAGCTGTCCGTGGACACAGCCAGAAAGTTCCATAGTCCTGATAAAGATGGCACAGTGTTTATCAGCTGGCTCAGCTCTGACACAGATCCACAGGTGTCCTCGGGAGGGGAACGATGGGGGTGGGGTGAGCAGAGTTTCTCGTTCACAGAAACAACCAGGAGAAGTTTGAGATATTTGGTCAATACGAGGCCGAGTGGGGAAGCCAAATTCAGATAACACAATTATTTTGGGTCAGGCAGCCTCTGCTTGAATTTCCATGTCTGCCTCCATAGTTCTGCTGGTACGTCTCAGTGGTGATTCCAGACAGCCAAATTTTGTGGTCATGCCGTTGATCGAGCTTGTAGCCTTCTCCAAGGTCGATTCCTTCCCGCCAGTGAGTCTCAGGAGCTGCAAGTGGCCTGCGATTCTCAGAAATCGCGTCCAGCTTATGGCTCCACATACAACATCTGAGTCTGGGAGCTCACTGCTCGGTATTCCTTCATACAAGGCAGGCAGCCTCACAATTGCCAGAACAGCTGCCTCCGTCTTCCTATTTGTCGATATGCCAGATAACTGCCAACACCAAAAAGCAGAAATCTGGTTATCATAAATCCAATTATGTACACGTCTTCAACATCCTCAACAGACAATACGGACAGACACACCATCTTCCACTGGCCCCAGGAATCCATTGTGTATCCAGCTGCGAGTGTTCCTTCAGGCTTGAGGGCTCTCCTTCACCCTGCTACACATCGAGAAACTTTTATCAATTGCATTGAGAGACCAGCTGACCAGATCCATAATTTATTATATGTGGCAAGAGGCTCTGATAGGAATCACAGGATAAAGAGCAAAGTCGGAGGTCCGTCCTCGTCACGAGCAAGCAGGAAAAAGTGTCTTATTGACAATAACTTAATTTTTAACAAGACTAACAATTTAATTCAAATGAAAATGCTGTAAAACTCAGATAGCAAAGCTCGTGGCAGAGCGCTTGTTATTCACAGATCAACCTTCTCAGTTATTTTAACAGTGTGAGATCATTTTGACGTAATAGAGCAAAAAACAGCCAACATCTAAAGAAGAGCTTTAGAGTGTCGCTCCAAAAGACTGCAGAAGATCCCTGAAGTTTGCATACAAACGAGAACTGATCAAACTCTTGTTTGAATTTCTTTTTTTAATATTATGTTTATTGAACATTTTAATTATTTATACAGAAAAAAGTGTGTGTGTGGGGAAATTAAATAAAAGAATAACAACAATAAACATATCTCATACAGCACAGATCCAGATAAATCAAATAAGAATGCATGTAAATTACAGTCATTACTTGTTTTAAAAAAGTAACCTGTTCACAAATATACTTAAAATGTGTACATCATTTCGGTTCACATTACTGACCATTTAATTTTGAGACGATCCAGAACTCTTTCCCATTTTTTAAACGCCTGGGGTTTTCCATTCAGACAATATCTCCGTCTTTCTAATACAATAACCTCAGAAATTATATTTTTCCACAATTGAACTGATGGGGCATCACAACCAACCCATTTAAGCATTATGGACTTTCTAGGCCAGCATCAGTAGGAACAGTGTAGTCTCCTTGTGAGTATTCAGTACCTGGAGAGTATAGCGGAGCTAATTGCTTTAAAAAATGCCTCTATAATTTTACACTCCCATAAACAATGAAATCTAGTCCCGTTGGTTGATTTACATTTGGGATAGTTTGAAGAAATTCCTGGCGTGTATTTGCTATATATATAGGGAGGTATACATTATGTGAAATATTATATTGCATTTCCTTATATCGGTTACATATTGATATTCTAGAAGGCAGCATCAAAATGTCTTCCCATGCTTCAGAGTTGATTGTGATCTTAAGCACTGTGCTCCATGTTAATCTTACATTTTTCCAGTCTATCTTTCTTTAGGGCTTGTAGTTCAGCATATACAAATCCTCCAAGTTTATGACAATCAATAATTGCTTTTCTAGTAAATAACAGTCTTCTGAGAAATCATTGAGTCCATTTTTGCCTTGACATGATGCCTTACCTGAAGATGTTTGTAAGTCTCTGGGAATATTGTTATTGTGTTCTTCTTGTTTGATTTTATTTTTGTACATCTGTTTTAAAGGTACGCATTTAAAACCGCAAAATTAAACATAACACAGGTTAATCTGAACTAAATCAGATGAAAGAGCTCACTCCAGTTCTCATTGTATTCGTTCTAATCAAACCACTTTAATCAGGACATTCTACTCACTAAACCTGAACATAAATATGTTTCAATGTAATCAAACTTGTTGGACTTCTTCATCCCAAACAGCTCATCATCATCACTGCTTTCACTCATTTCTGTCAGAAAACAAACTCTCAAATTTTGTAGTTCAGGTTTTTGTTTCTTACTCATGTTTTGGAACAGACTATATGCGACATTGCAATTGGTACAGTATATTAAATAAATAATTATCCCTGTTTGTTTGATTTTTATTCACAAGACATTATAGATTAAATTAAAGAATTTTCTAACAAACTCCAAATCATCATTAACTTTGTGCCTCCAAAGGCGTCAGCTGAATGAACCGCAGCATCTATTTCAGGCCTGAAGCACCTCTGAATCTGAGAAAAATGAACAAACAAACAAACAAACAAACAAACAAAAACACAATGAAATGTGTTTAACTGGCATGAACAGACTCGTCTTCAGGGTTGTCTTGTTGTGTTAGCAGGAACTAACAGCAGCACTGCCTCATCCGTCCAGATGCATGCACGGATTGAGGCTTGTAATGTTGCGTTGATAAATCCACCGTTTTGTCTTTTCTTTTCCTTCTTTTACGTTGGACGTTTAGTGTGATGTTGTGAAGAGAGAAATTATTTTCAGCCCTTTTCTGAAGCTGACTTTGGGAGAAGAGCCAGAAAAGTCTTCAGTGGGGATTGCTCATGTGCGTCGGCATCCTCCTCCTCCTCCGAGTTCCATTTTTAGCCTGCGGAGGCCTCATTTCCCTCTCTTTGAGAAGAGCTGGGAAACTGAATTAAGGGTCTTGCTGACGTTTCGATTAGCATCCCTGGCCCGGTTCAGCCAAAACCAGGTGCATTAATCAGAAAAGAGCAGTGCAGTCTGTGCGAGTGTACACAGAAGAGTGTTGGACGAGCACTGCAGTGAGGAGGCAGGGACTTAGAGTCTGTCAGTGTTAATTCCACTCATTAAATCTTAGCTGACAGCGTAATGCCATAAATACATCCTTCACTTCGGAGGAGTTCATTGAAAACATTTTTTAAAAACCTGATTCAATCACCGCCCCGGCAGAGCGAACAGCTGCCGCCGTGTTCGGAGCGACAGAACATGGCAGCAGAGATGGACGCCTCTCTGTGAGGAGTTAGAGTTTGTGGCTCAGGCAGAGACGTGTGAACACAAGCTGTGGAAATTAAATTGATGCTCCGGAACTCAAACTGTAATAGAGTTCAGAGAGGAGCAAGTGTCAGCAACAACGCTGATGTTTGTAGTTATATTTTACTTCTCTCTTATTGTGGTTATTTGACCACGAACGCTGTGGTTTTATAACTTGGCGGTGGACTGGAGCAGTTTTGGTCTGTTTTGTAACAAATTACATATCAAGAAGAAGAAAAAGACGTACAGGGATGCGTCCCCTGATCCCACGCACAGCTGGTAGAAGGATAACGGTGTAATTTAGGACCCCCGCCCTGATGGAGACTCAATCAACCTCTGATGGGAAGAGGGTGAACGAGTCTCCAGGTTTCCATGAACAAATGCATTTCATCAGAAACAAACACAATAAGTGAAAATCCACGATGTAGCAACGTTATATTTGAGTATTTTTATATATTTTAAGGCTTTAGAAATATTTCCCACGCTCTTGCAATGTTCTAAACTCTTAAACCTACGTCATTTTAACAACATACTTATATGTAGCTACTAAATTTTACTCACTAGCTCTGCAGAACAGCAGCAGCTCGGTTCCACTCCGACTTGGTTCCAATTCAATGGACCTACTGTGCCAGTTCTGGTCGGCTCTCTGGCTCGGGGTAGTGGCGGTGGGCTCCAGAGAGAGCGCCGGACATATGGCGGCGCGCCCCCCCCACTCTGAAGTCCTCGTGGGCTGGCTACCAGCTCACAGATTTGCAGATGGGTCTGTGGGTCCAGTTCTGCACTGGCTCTGTGCTGCTCTTGAACACGGAAGCTTTTCTTCCTGGGGGGCCTTCAGGCACCTGGCGTGGGACTGGTGGTCCAATTGAGCAGTTCGATGGAGATGAAAAAAGTCCTGGTGGGCTCCGGAGGGAGTGCCGGACCTATGGCGGCACATCCCTGCTAAAATGTCCTTGTGGTACAAGCTCTCAGATTCACCACTGGGTCTGGGGATCTGGTTCTGGTCTGGTTCTGGTCTAGTCCCCGATGGACTCTGTGCAGCTCTCTGCATCCACTGGGCACCAAAGTCACTGTAAAGGTCCAAACTTTGTCAGCTCAGATCAAAACATTCCCTCTACATATTTCAGCAGAAGGCAATGGGGCTTCTGGGAAACGTAGTCCTCATGAGTGGTGAATACAGTGTAGGCTTATTGAGAGAAAACTACAAAATGGCAGCACTTGTCCAGAGTATTTTATGTTTTGTTAACTTGTTACTATATCCATGTACTGTCCCAGTCACATGAGTAATATCAACGTTGACAATCATGTGTCCTGTACATTTTTTTTTTCTCGTGTTCAATCTTACTTTGAAAAACCACGAAAGAGCGAGTCCGCTAAAGTCGAACTTTGAAGTAGCGAGGATCTACTTGTACAGTAAAAAGCCTTTGACGTGTAGAAAAGTGCAGGTCCATCAGTCTGCAGCAGCTAGTACTCACAAAGGTCATGACCTCTGACCTCTGTTCATGGCAGCACCAGGACGTGCCTGTGTCAGCCGGCCAGGCGGAGAACTATGTGCAGCTGTTGGTGCTGCTGAGTGTTTTTGCTGGAGGGACGCTGGTCCTGCTTTCCCTGCTGCTCCTCTTCTGCCACCGCTGCTGCCTGGGTGGGCGACGCTACTCCAGGTGGGTCCAGCTCCAGGGATCGCATGCCATGTGATTACTGCGCACGGTTGATGCTGTGCGGGACAATAAAACAGGAACCTGCACGTTCGCTTGTGCACAAAACAGTAAAAGTAGTTTCCTTCTTTCAGAGCGAGCGATGATCCTGAGAAGACAAACACCACGTACGCTGAGGACTCTCAGCCCACACAAGGTCAGACTCCGGCCTCAAAAGAAAAAAACATCGCACACATTCTGTTTCCGTGTCGTCACAGACTCATTCCTCTCCGCTGATGTGTCCTTTTTGTCTTTGATGCTCAGAAATCACAATTCGTCTGGATGAATCAGACGCCCTCTCAGCTTCGAGCTGTCACGATGGAGAGCCGGAGCGATTCGTTTTCACCGGGTCGATTGGCCGCAGAGTCTCCTTCAACGAGTCTGCGCTGTACGAACAGGACAAAACGGCTCAGGAAAAAGGACGCAGGTTGGTTCACGCGAAACAAGGTTCCTTTTTCCATCGTCGTTTGTCGAGCTGAAAGATGAAGCATCCTCCTCAGGTACACCCTGACAGAGGGAGATTTTCACCACCTGAAGAAGGCCCGGCTGACTCACCTTCACCTGCCTCCTGCTCCATGCGACCTGAAGATACTTACCATCATGGAGTGTGACTCCACGGAGAGCAGCAGCATGAACATCAGTGAGACTGCAGCTGCCAGACTGCCGCTCAGCATCTACCAGGTGACTGAACCAGCTGAGTAATCTGGGGTCGTGTTAGCACGACTAAAACGTTCTCATTCATCTTTCCAGCCTGCTGAGAGAAGAATCCCGGACTGGACTGGACAGAGTCTGAGTGGGGGGCTGCCAGGAGACCCCCACCACTCCACTGTCCTGGACCAGGGATGTCGAGGACCTTCACCACAGACCACACGGTCTCAGACGGTGAGTTGACTTCAGTGCTTTGGTCTAGATTGAAATATTTTCTGAATGGATCCTTTAAAACGTGAAATGTTCGTATTCACTGGACCTTAAATTAATAGGAAACATTCAAGCTGCTAAATGTTGTCATTCAGAGAATCAAAGATAAAAAGAGATTCACCCTGACATCGTCACCTCAGGATGGAACAAGAAAACTTTTACAGATGTTCTTAGTTTTGTTCTCAGTCGTCACTTCTATTGAAGTGTTTATCAGAAAAGGTTTCAACCAAAACCTCTTTGCTTTGGAAATAAATGTCAAACTTGACTTCCTGCGGTGGTCTCAAGGTGCAAAACAAAAACCCACAAAGAGAAAAATCAAACACTTAATTGGATTACACACAGAACAAGCCATCCATCCATCCATTTTCTTTACCCGCTTCTTCCATTTAGGGTCACGGGGGTCGCTGGTGCCCATGTCCAGCAAT
>JARVLU010001586.1:20305113-20315588 GCA_031762415.1 Simpsonichthys santanae
TTCAGATTTTTTTTTTTTTTTTATTGTGAGGGGGGGTGGAAATCCACGCACCGAAAAGGCGCCTCGTGACCGTGGCGCTTCATGTGAGCCCGCTCGGTCCATCAGTGAAATGTTCTGGGGTTCGCAGACCTGCAGGTTTTCACTCTGGGCTGGGCCCGGCTGCTTTCAGCACCACCGGGAAGCGGACAGCTCCCCTCTCATTTGAAGTCGCGTCGCGCGTTTAGGCGCTCTTTAACCCCCCACCCCCTCCTCTTCCTCCTCTTCCTCCTCTCCCATAGCGCCGTTCACGTCTGGCCCACTTTATATCTCAAGTAAAAGCTAAACTTAAAACAACAGCAAGGGCAGAATTTGATGACATGTCACTTAAGACGCCCCCACTTATAGGCTCCAAGGAGAAATGCCTACATTCTCCCATGTTTTTTGAGTCTCCTGAATGCACCGCAGCAGCAAAGTTGCAGCACACATGATCGTTTTAAGTAGTGGAGGAATCAGAGCTTGTTGCATAAGTCGCAGTGTAATGACTCAGCGCTGCACCTGTCCTGCAGAACCTCATCTGAAGGGGTGAGACCCCCACCCCCCAAACACCCCTGGCTGCATCCACCTGCAGGCACCACGCGTTGAAGTAAAACCACAAACAAAGGACACAGACTCTTCGCAAACTCTTGTAACAGTTTAACTTTAATTCAATACTTCATGGCCGAAAACGAAATTGGCTCCAGAAAACTAAGAATCTTGTAAGAAAGAAACATGACAAATAGACCAAATTCCTTCAATGTTTCAATTACCTCACAACATGTCTGTCAATAATTGTTATTTGCTGCAAAGCAAACATTTTAATTTAAATTTAACAGTATATTGCTACCATAATGCATGATTGATATTGCATTTTTTTTAAATTCACATTAGGGGTCAGGGTTACATACACATATAAAAATGTTGATATACCTTGAAAAACATGTTTAGCTACATTGGTAAATAGTGAGTCATGTCATAAAAATATAATAGTGCCGTGAGTTGACATCAGTGCAGTGAAGTGACGTTAGCCACAAACAAGCTCAATGTCTACATTGGTTTTTATTGTGCTTTTTAAAATCACATATTCCCAATAAACCCTCTTGAGTTTTTGCAATCTGATGTTTAAACCATTTGCTTAACAAATGGTTTAAGCTTCAAAATAAGCAGCATCTTTCGTTGTGAGATGTTTAAATACAGGGTTTAAAGGGAGGAGACAGTAGCTTCCGATGTTCAATTCACTCTTTAAATATGGAAGATTATTTTTGAAGAGCAGATTAGCTCAGACATAAACAGCAAGGATTATTTTTACTCGATTCTAAACTGAAATGATAGGGGGAAAAAGTATTGCTTTAATGGGCCATTTCATTGGCAGTGCTAGAGCAGTCACTAGGTTAATTGGTAATTGTCAGTATGTGTGAGTGAGCATGATGAGGACCTTTTGATGGACTGGTGTCCTGCGTTCACTCCCAATCACTGCTGGAGATGTGGCACCAGCTTTCCTGGTGGAAATGGGTGCGGATAATAAAAGGACCGATGGTTGTAGTATTGCTGTTTGGTAGTTGGTGAGGACTCAAGAGTGTGAATAAGCAGCTCCCAGACAGGGTTTTGTCCAAAGAAGGAATTAAAAACAAGAAGCTAAATGAGCAGACGTGACAAATACGAGAGATGATCTGACAAGGACTGAGTAAAACCAGAACGCCTTTGTTTACTGGATGGGCTGAGTGAAAACAGGTGTACTCATGACAAGAGACAAACATTACATTCAGAGGACAATGAGCTGGACACAATAAAAAACACTGAAATATGCTAATGTACCTGAAAGAGACATCCTAACCAAGGGGAACTCAAACCAGATCCACCGCAAGTTATGACAAAATGCTGCTTAGGTGTTGAATTTCAGCCTTTTTTTAAATTCATCATTATTCTCTGCATGTTCAGACACTTTTCCATTTTCAGCTTAAAGTCTCTTGTGCCTATAAGGTTTCCACAGTAGCTCCTCTTTCTCATCCAAGTCTATTTTTGTCTTGTTCCTCTCCCCCTCCCTTTCCCGTCCTGCACACTTCACACACATCTACACACCTGCTAGGTTCTACTGGGATTTTTCAATGTTGCTGTTCATGGTGGGCAACCTGATCATCATCCCCGTCGGCATCACCTTCTTCAAGGACGAGACCACCACGCCCTGGATCATCTTCAACGTGGTCTCCGACACCTTCTTCCTCATGGACCTGGTGCTCAACTTTCGCACTGGAATCATCATTGAGGACAACTCGGACATCATTTTGGACCCTAAAACCATCAAGAAAACGTACTTAAAAACGTGGTTCATTGTAGACTTCATCTCCTCCATCCCCGTGGATTACATATTCCTCATAGTGGAGAAAGGGATAGACTCGGAGGTGTACAAGACGGCTCGGGCCCTGAGGATTGTTCGCTTTACAAAGATCCTAAGTCTTCTGAGGCTCCTAAGGCTCTCGAGATTAATACGCTACATTCACCAATGGGAAGAGGTAAGAACACATTTTTATGTCTGTCCCCGACCAAATGCACTGAAACACTTATTAATAAGAAAATTCAAATACAAAGAGGAAGCAGAGGAAGACGCATCCTGTCTTGTTAGTGATAAAAGGTCACTGATTTGTCTCCAATATGCTGGTTCTGGCTCATGACCAAATCGACAATCTGCCCCTCTGTCTGCTCCAAGTCGCCTGCTCTCCTGATTTATTGATGCTGTCACCCAGAGACAAACAAACAAATATGAAGTCAGCAAGACATTTGTGCACGGTCAAACTTTGCTTTATGGTCACTCCCACTGTCACTGGAGTCCCTTGATCTGTCTCGCAGTCTGTCCTGGTGATCCTACAGGTAGCATCAGGCGGTCTAATGAGCAGCCTATTATCAGGGCAAACACAGTTAATCAATTAAAGCACCAGAGGAGGAGCAGGTGAGGTGGAGGATAATGGTAATAATCAGCGCTGGAGGGGGCGATTGCATGTGATTAGATATGTCGCTAATAGAATAAAACAAAGGTAAATAAACAGAGATTCTGTATCAGCTTGGATCCATCATTAGCAAATAAATACATTTAAATATAACTTATGTAATTGCATTTTCTGTGAAAATGCTGTGTCAGCGCATAATTATTTAGCTGAAATTGGCTGAGTTGACAAGACAAACTAAAAGGAGCAGAGCATAAGCTAAAAATGAATGGATGCTAAAAGGAGCATAATGGAAGCAAAAAGCTAAAAGCAGCAACATCAAATCTAAAATGTTAAAGTTGTAAAATAGTAGCTTAAGGCTGAAAGTGGCAAAACATTAGCTAAAATCTTAAAGTAGCAAAAGGACAGCTGAAAACAACAAAATCATAGCCTATGGATAAAAGTAGCAAAACGCAAGCTAAAACTCATAGATAGCAAACACTAGCTACAAGTTAAAGGTAGCAAAAAGCTAGATAAAAGCTAAATGTAGCCAAATGATAGCTAAAAGTTAAAAGTAGCATAAGAAGACAAACGTAGAGCAAGTATAGGCTGAAGCAAGTTTCAAAGAAAACAATGTTTTGAAGGAACTGAAGCAATTTGCAACTGCAAATAACTTTTATTTTAAACAAAGTTTAACATTTTGAAAATCATAAAAGCTACACGTACAAAAGTCAAAGCACCCAATTCCCAACCAAGTTGAACGTTTTCATATATGATGGGTCAAAATAGCGCAAAGTACGTGAAGTAGTGTGAGTACAGAAAACGCATAGAAGATGCTATAAAAACAAAATGTTAGCGCCAATGCTGACTCAGCAATCGGACAGTAAAAATATTGTAATTTGAAGCTGTGTAGCTTCTGTTTTTCTTTGCCACTCTAGTTTTTTTCTCCTTTAACTAAAGAAGTTCAGCCCGGGACACAAGCAGTCCAGCAGTGTCACGAGATCACTCAATTTTTCATTGTTGCCCGTGTTGGCATTTCACAGTAGCGAACAGTGCGGTGGGTTTGGCTGCTCACGTGACCTTTGGATAATTGGATTTCTGAAGATATGATGTGATATGCACACATGCACACACAGCGATGCACGATGGGAAGTGATGCTTGGCATGCGTGGAGAATGAGGGTAAGATAAGCTGGAGAGTAAAGACACTGGCCCGAGCAGAAAACATCCAGTTCAGATGAGTTGTTTTTCAAGTTAGCCTCTAACTTATTTAGTAAATCCAAGCTATGGAGCGTAAAGATGTGGTTCTTGGCTGTACAGTTTCTCTGATCTATTCCTGGTGAGAGGAAAAAAACAAACACAATCATAATCTCTGTTTTCATGGCTCCTGACTGATAGAAAGTGACAGTAAAAACATTGTAAAGGTTAAAGCTGCATTTAGAAAGTTCATCCCATGTGATTCATGTCCAGCCTCTTTGCTCGTCACTCCCATCACCAAGGATCACTTCTCCCTCAGCTGCACTGAAACGACCCACTTCCTTCAGGGAGTGGACTTCAGCGCACACACGTTTTAATGTCACCGCTGCACATTTACACACAGATCAGTTTTATTGTTTGTCGTTAGGCGGGGAGGGTTCTTCAAGTTGTTCAGGTTTCACATGATCGGTCCGCGTGAGTGAGAACGATTGACGTGAGAAGACGCACCCCGTCAGCTGTTCAGGATCACGATGGTCCCTGTCCGACACCCCATCCATGTGAATGTGTGCATGCGTGTGATGTGATGACATTTCTGACGATGTTAGTTTATCTTTGTGCCCGGGGGCGTGCGTGAGCGCTTGAGACTCAGACTGATGCCATGTATCTGTGTGAAAGTTGTCTCACCTGCTCCTGCTGGGTTGATTTGGTGCTGATGGTGCATTGCTTCTCCTCTTCATTATTCAAATTCAGCAGAGCCGAGCGGGATGCGGGTTCACCCAGCTTTGTTCTGTATGTCTTCACCGCGCACACGTTTCAGATTGGTTTTAACACCTCTTCCTGTGTCATGGACATCATTCAGATCTTCCATATGACCTATGACCTGGCCAGTGCGGTGATGCGGATCATCAACCTGATAGGTATGATGCTGCTGCTGTGTCACTGGGACGGCTGCCTACAGTTCCTGGTTCCCATGCTGCAGGACTTCCCTTCAGACTGCTGGGTGTCCCTAAACAAAATGGAGGTACGTATGAGAGACTCCAAAGAGGTGACACATGACTTTATGTAAAACTTGTCAGGTGAAAGATGCCAAGACATAACCAGAACATCTTCAGTGCAAAGTGGTATTGATTTAATAAAAAAAATCTGTGAAGGGATTAAACATAATAATTTTAATGATTCATATATGCTGATGATGACTGAGAGTGTGATCTAACATGTCAGGTTTTCAAATGGATTGAAGTCTGGACATTTTGAAGACCAAAGGAATGTAATTAGATTGCTTTCAAACAACTATTTATTCTAGATCTGTGCAATTTATCAAAAAACTATCGTCATTACAAAACCATAAAGGATCACACTCACAATATGGGCACATTTCTCTGTCCTGTACAATTTTAAGTGCTTTTTGTGACACTAACGCACTTCCCACAGATGCTTCTGTCACAATGTTCAGGATTTTATCTTAGGTTTCTTGAATTGGCCTTTGTTTGGCTTTACTCCTGTTTTATGTTAGCTAGTTTTGCCAGACCTTTCTGTTTTATTTTTGCTTTATTCAGCTTACCAGGATATTGTTGGCTATCAGCACACCTACTTTTAACTTTAATTTCCTTAATTTATATACAGTAATGTACTTACCATCCACACATTGCATTGCTGTATAAGTTGCATCAGTCCAAACATGTCTAATAAAGTGAAGGAAAAAAAAAACATAAATACATCGCTTCACCATATAAGTTGCATCTATTTTGTGTCACCGCTGACAACCCGGAAATGTGGGTTGGTGTTGTGCCAAAAATCAATTGGCTGCGAAATGTCGGCCGCGGATGCATGCTCAGGAGGACTTTTACAAGAATTTAACAAGATTAACACTTAAAAACAATTGTTTGTTTGCTCAAACTTATAGCAAAGTAGTGTCTCAGTTTGACTTTTCCTTAATAAATTCACGTTGACAGTCAAATCAGCTGCATTTCAAAAGCAGATTCGTGGCTGCGGGAGTGCGCAGAGGGAGGACTCACTTTGGATTTCTTCTAAATTTACCTAGATAATAACCTAAAAACAATTATTTGTTTGTTTGACATTATAGTAAGGGTGTGTCTCAGTTTAATACAGTATTTTCTTAATAAATACACTTTAATTGTCAACTCAGCTGCATTTCGCCTGGGTGGCATGGTGAAATGCAGTTGATTTGACGTTTGCTCCAGGAGTTCAGGAGGAGACGAAGGTGTCTGGTATGGCAAGCCAAGTCTCTCATTAATAGCCACTTTTACCTATCAATGAGAAACTGGGCTTGCCATATTGCTCAAGCTACTTTAGCAGCTGAAAATGGTAGTGTTCAATATTTTTTAATGTCAGAATGAATAAATTTTGAATTTCAGCCAACAATTGGGTTAGAAATATGGAGAAAATAAATAAATAAATAAGTCGCTTCACTGTATAAGTCGCAGGACATGCAAATTTATGCAAAACGGTGTGACTTATGTAGCGAAAAGTACAGTACTGAACTGTATCTCTCTTGGCTTCTCCAGTTTTAAGTCAGATTGTTGAGATTTTTGCAGTTTGTCAAGCCAAATAAAATGTATACAGCATTCAACAACTTTCTTAACTTTATGCATAAGGATTTTATCTATTCCTCTCACCTCCTTGTTTGGCGTCCTTCACCTTCCTTTAGATTATGGAGTCTGACTGCATTCCTTTTCATTTTGCCATCTTTGCAGACCATCAGCTTTAAATCAACCTGTTCAGCACTTTATGCAACCTACAGTGCATTAACTAATGGTAACTGTGCTTGTGTGGAAGAATCAGAATTTCTTGAAGTTCTCTATCGATTCAGTCAGATTATTATTTTTTTGTCTTGTATAAGCCCCATTTTATTTTGAGCTAGATGCAAAAAAGTTAATTGTATTGAGGAAAGCACCTACCTGTCCTTAGTAAACAGTGGCTAAGTGGTAAATACTATTTAATGATCATGAAAAACTCTTTCTAGTCTGTAACTACAGCAGGAATCTTGCTGCTTTAGCAACGTTTGTGGAATCTGGAAAGCATTGCATTATTTCTAAGTGGAAATTGATCATTTATAAGGTAGAGCTGTGTGTTTATGCAAATAATAGTTATAAAGGCCCTTTATTCGAGGAAGCTGAGTCTCAATGAAGAAATCTGAATGGCAATTCTTAAGTAAAATTCATATGGAAACAAATGTGCCCAGAATCACAGAATTCAACTTATTTGAGTAGAAAAGCCAGAATTTCTTTCAGACTGCATGATAAAATCATTCATACAGTAGCTGCAGCTTCTGCAGCATCGTTCAGTCTGTGGGCGAGACAGTAAAATGGTTACCAGTAAACAGGCAGTGAAAAGAAAGAAAACAAAGATTTAGCGCACTTCTATCCTCCCCATTCCACCTCTTCGGTGCTGTGAGGTGATGACAGAAAAGATAAAAGGGGGAAACAGAGGAATGGTGGAGGTGGTGGTGCTGGGGAGGCCAGGCAGCTGGGCTCTTTGTTGCCATGTCTCTCTCACAGAGATAAAAGCTGCTTGTTTATAGGTCTGTCTGTCAGCCCAGCCTTTTACTGAGCAGGGGAAGACCGCACCACCCCACACACACGGCACAAGTCCAAATGGTTTTTTTAAACAGATTGAGTTCTGTGCCCAGACGTAGTCTTGGTCCAGCACGACTCATCGTAAATTTCAAGGTTTGACGTTTTTCTGGACGGGGTCCCTGACTCCTGTTTTTTATGGCCTCACAGAAGTAAAATAATATGCACTAATTGTCATAGTGACAGGTGAGGGATTACTTTTCATGTAATGTGCATGTCTAAGCAACACTGGAGCTTTATTGATGAGTCTTTTAGTGATTCATCTGTACAGACTTGTAGCTTATTTTACTGACAGACAACCAGAAACTGTGACAGAACATATTTACCCAAGTTGTTCCACAGAAGCCACTGATAAAACTTGATACGTATCAACACTGATTGTTGTTTACTAGCCTCATAAAATAATTGGTGACCAGTTTGATTAGATAACTGAGCGGGTACAATAAGATATATGCTATCAAATTTAACTGTTGATCAGAATAAACAACAACAACAACAACAAAAAAAAAAAAACAACATCATGTTTTATTTTGGCTAAACTGGCAGAAACATTTAGTACTTAAATCCATCAGCTAAATAATTAAAGACTGGAAAGTGGTTTCACTTAACTGCAGCAAGGCATCAAAACAATTAGGCAATTAATGTATGCATAACTTATATATTCATGTGCAAATATATACATTATAATAAGTGGAGTTTAATCCACATTGCTAGATGACATGCAGTATTCCCCGCTTTGTCAAATGCAAGTGTTTAAATGATACTTGGTGTTTTACTGTAATATTCAACTGTGAAAACACACACTGTAGCAAAGAAGAGAAACACTGAACAGTTTATTATTCTCACATTTCAACCATTTTTAGAAAAAATAAAATTCAACAAACAAACAAAAACTTTTAACAAATTCCTTAATTACTTGTAGTTTTCCCCTTTTTATCACTGCTCACTGCCAAATACAAAATGGCAATAATACTTTGGCTCATATCCAGGTCTCTCTTGTAAACGAGTCCTCGAGGCTCAATGGGATTAACCTGTCTAAATAAAGGTCGAATGAATCTGTGTATGTTCATTTGTCTTGACCATAAGCAAAATATTTCATAAATTACAAAACAAATTTTCATAAAACTTACACAAAACTTTCACTGGATAATTTTCAACTGATTAGCTTATTTAAGGTATTTTCAAAATTGGACCAAAATGGCTACAACTTCGTTATTTCTAATCGTGCAATTAATTGATTCTAAAATTGGCATGAAAGACAGTGGGCAATATGCATTCCTTTAAAGATGAAAGACTTTATGTGCTGCTGGTACTGCTGATATCATTCTGTTGTATTCATACCCATCTACTCACCACAGACTCATGTTCAGTCTGCTGTTTAATACAACATATTATTTTACACAATTAGTATTTAGTGTATATCTTAGATCTTTTAGTGTACAGTTTAGTGTATATCTTAGATCCTTATTTACTGTTTCTATTTTTACACTTTATATTTTTGCTATTTTTCGATGTAACTGGGACCTTGTGTAAACAATTTCATTCCACCCCATGCACCACACGTGATGCGAATGATAATAAAGAAACTTGAACTTATAATTTATTAAACTTCTGAACAGAATTTAAATGTAAAATCTTTGCTGTTTGTGATTTTGCGAAAAAGTTGTTCATTTTCCTTTAAAAAAAATGACACATTCATATTCTCATGAATCTTCTGCAGCAGTAGAAACCTTTTTAATCCACATTAAAAAAAGCGTATTCTAAATGCAATCCACAATAGTTTAAACATATATATATATTTTTTAATTGATGCCCAGGTTGCAGGTCTGTGTTGTGTGAGTTTATAAAACTGGTTGATGAAGTTGGGGCCTCACAGGTCACCAACTCCTTCAGCTCTCTCCTCGCTGTGCAATCAGAGGCAGTAAGACTCAAGAGGGCCGTCACTCCCAAACCAACGGGCTGCTCTCCGGCTCGGTACAGGCTGCATTTAGCCACCTGAGACCAGCTTCCTATTGAGTCCCTGACAACTTGCGACATTAGCCATTGTGCTGCAGCCTGCCCTCCATCAAGCCCTGCACCCTGCAGCAGCTCAAGAGGTGTGAGCTCACAGGCAGAACAGTGAGCGTCTTCAAAAGCCCAGCAAATGGACACCGTCAAATGTAGGCACTAAAAGTTCTTTCAGCCACGCACCTCAATTTTTATCTTAAAATGCATTCCGCACTTTGTGTAAAAACCTTTTCCATTAAAACCTTTCTATAACCTTGTCCGAGTTATTTCTACAATAGAGAGCTGGGAGAGCTCTGCTGCATTACAGAGGCATCAAGGTTATAGTTTGTTCTAACGGACAGACGGGATGCAAAGGTTCATCTCTGTAGTCACAACTTTGTGTGCAATTATAAAGATGTCTGCTTCCCATTATTCCCACGGCCATCAGCAGAACGGGCTTCACATTGGCCTGCTTGTATAGAACAAAATAAGGCTTTAACAGCTGTAGATGTTTAGTAAACCACTTTATTTACACATAATGATTAGTTTTGCCAAACAGCATTACGTGTCTGCTGATTGGATTTAACAAACTCACTGTCTCTGCGAGGGCTTGCAGGTCAGGAAAGTGAGAGCTGCTGTTTGACTTCTGCAAATGGACAAGAAGTGCGGAGGTGTTTTGTTTCCCGGGTGAGGAGAGGCTGTGAGGAGATCTGATTATGTTAGTCTCATGAGAACGTGGGTGTTCTCAAAAAGCACAGTGGCTGACC
>JARVLU010001586.1:20337989-20355406 GCA_031762415.1 Simpsonichthys santanae
TTTTGGGTGTAACTGGGACCTTGAGTACACAATTTCATTCCACCTCATGTACCACATGTGATGTGAATGACAATAAAACATTGAACCTAAAGAATGGTGAAAAATGCTTTCAAATTTATTCATAAACGCAAATAGTTCAGCAGAGCTATGTCTAACTAGAATAAGAAAGTGGGGCAAAAAAAGTCCCATGTATCTTTACTTAAACTACCATGAAGCCCCCATCACTTGTTGGTCTTGATAATGTGAAGGCAGGAAGTGGGTCAGTAAAAACAGTTTTACTGTCTGCATGGTATAAACAGAATATCATATCTGTCCATCTCTTTCCCTCTCAGTACAAGCAAGTGGAGCAGTATATGTCCTTCCACAAGCTGCCTGCTGACTTCCGACAGAAAATCCATGACTATTATGAGCACAGATACCAGGGCAAGATGTTTGACGAGGAGAGCATCCTGGGAGAACTCAGTGAGCCTCTCAGAGAGGTGAGATAAATATACCCAACATGGCACTCTTTTAATTCCTCCGTGAAACAAATCAGCTCATACTTTTAATACCAATGAGTTCAATGAAGTAGCTTTTTTAAATTTTGGTCATGCATGCAAGATTTTTTTTTACACTTGCTGTGCTCTCATTCATCTTTTCTTTGTTTGCATAAAACAATGGGTGTGTATGTGTGTGTGTGTGTGTTTTAGGAAATCGTCAACTTTAATTGTCGCAAGCTGGTGGCGTCTATGCCTCTGTTTGCCAATGCAGAGCCAAACTTTGTGACAGCCATGCTGACTAAGCTACGCTTTGAGGTTTTCCAACCACAAGACTACATCATAAGGGAGGGCACCATCGGCAAAAAAATGTACTTCATCCAACATGGAGTGTGCAGCGTCATCACCAAGGGAACCCTTGCAATGAAACTGTCTGATGGCTCTTATTTTGGAGGTGGGGGACCATTTTTGAATTTTCGCATTTAACTTATTTTAGGTGTTGCTTTTTTCCACATTTGTTTTTAAGCTTCTTCTTTCTGTTTTAGAGATCTGTTTGTTGACGAGGGGTCGGCGGACGGCCAGCGTGCGAGCAGAGACTTACTGTCGGCTCTACTCCCTGTCTGTTGACCACTTCAATGAGGTGCTGGAGGAGTATCCCATGATGAGGCGAGCCTTCGAGACTGTTGCCATTGATCGTCTGGACCGAATAGGTAAAATAAATAAATAGTTAAATAAACACAGCAGATAAAATTATGCTATTAATGTAAGAAGTTGACCAATCTACAGCAAACATAAGAATGGAATGTGGCGTTCATGCTCTCAAACATGAGAAACAAAGTATGTTGTAAATGCATGACACACAAAGAAGAGTTTTTAATGTGGTTAAAAACAAAAAATGAAATTAAAATGCACAAAAATAAAATAAATGTTACTAAAACGGCTTCAGGACACAGCAGTGGTTAGAGTTGATGCCTCTCAGTGAAAAGGTTGTAGGATTGCCTCGTGGCCTCGGGCCTTTCTCTGTGGAGTTTACATACGACTGTGCACGTGTGAGTTTTCTCTAGACACTCAGGTTTCCTCCCACAGACCAAAACATGCATGCTATTTTCATTGGTAAGGTAACTCTAAATTGTCCCCAGGTGAGGGTGATAAAATGAATAGTTGCTTGTTTATCGCCTCATGCATTGTAAAGTTCGGTCCGGCATGGACTGGCCATGCTCCAGCCCCGATTTTCCCCGGCTCTGGTTTTGTTTGCTTTTAGCAGAGTAGCTCCTCGATGGGGGCAGGACTGTCGTAGCAAGACCACACACATTTCACCTCAGCAATAACGACACCTCATTGTTTGTCCAGAGCATTGGTGCTATGTTTTGTGATGCCATTAAAAAAGGAGAAAAATATGATCTCCCTATCACACAACCGGCTAGGAGCAAGTAAGTGAAGAACATGGTGGTAAGGAGCAGTCGCTGAGGGTGTGACTCATCAGTGACGTGAACCCTCTGGGTCAGCAAACCAATCAATGGACAGCAGTCTGCTGACATCAAATCTGCAGCACCAGCCCAGCCCGATAGGAACCCCAGGTCTCTGGGTTCCACAAACTGAGCTGAAACTGGGCCAGACTGCCCAATGCCAACGCTCAAAACCTGGAGCAGTCAGGCCAGTCCAGGCTGGGCCGGTCCTTGCAATGCACAAGGGCAAATATGTGACCCTATGATGGACTTGCAATCTGTTCAGGGTGTCCCTCGCCTCTTGCACTGTAACTGCTGGAGATAGGCACATGTTCTTTATGACCCAGAAATGAGAAAAAGGTGAAGAGGATGGATGGCTATTGCAAGAATATAAATTTAGATATAAGATGTAAAAGGATATGTACTGTTCAGTGAAACTGAACACAGACACAGTAACTATAGATGAGTGTACAGTGTGAGGCTCCTCTTCCCTCAGTGCTTGTTCTGTTAGAGGACATCACATGCTGTATCCACTACTTGTTTTCTCTTTAATTTTTTATTTTTTTTGGTTTTTGGTTTTTGCTTGCTCAGTCTTTTAATGTCCTTTCTACTTTGTCCTCTTTGCAGGAAAAAAGAACTCCATTCTGATGCACAAGGTTCAACATGATCTTAACTCCGGTGTATTCAACAACCGAGAGAATGAGATGATTCAGGAGATTGTCAAGTACGACCGTGAAATGGTAAAGTTAGTGGACCTACAGCGGCCGCGGGCCATGTCTATGACCCCCTCAATCGGTGGGATATTTGCCCCTCCGGGTCAACCACAGGCAGGCTCTGCTATTGCCACTCTCCAGCAAGCGGTGGCCATGAGTTTCTGCCCCCAGATGGCAGGTCCTTTGGTGGGTCCAGGGACTTTGCAATCTCCACGCATGGTGCGAAGGTTCCAGGTGATGCAGAATCTGTCCAGTCCGGTATCTATGTCTCCCCTTCAGTCTCAGTTGCCCCAGACACCTGGAGGGGCATTTGGATCTGCAATTTCCAGCCCGCCAGTTCAAAGCCCGCTCACAGCTTCAGGACGGACTTTTCAGTATATGGCAAGTGTAGGACCGTCCGGTTCCCAGTTGTCCCTTGTGCAGCACCATGCACCCAGTCCCACACAGACCCAGCAGAGACCTGCCTCACACAAGAGCACCCACTCCCTTCATACAGGCAACTTGAGCCAGGACACCCGAGCCCTGTCTGCCTCCCAACTTTCACTTCCCCAGGAGGGAACGCCACAAGCTTCCTCTGCAGCTCCCAGCCCTCCACCCTCCACTCGCACCTCCAACTCCTCCATTGGCCCCTCTCAGCCCCCTCCCCACAGCTTGCCAGGACCCTCAGGGGTGGGGAGGCCGACAGGAACCCAGCAGAGGGTTGCCTTTGTCTCCACACCCCCTCCTGGTGGACCTACTGGAATGGGGGCAGTAGCATCAGCTGCTGGATCAGGACCTCCAGACTCTGCGGTTCCCAAGAAAGATTCAATTGTCAGCCTTCCAGAGCTAGACTCTGCCAGATCCCGGCTGTCTTCCAACTTGTGACCCTGGTGGAGTTCAGGAATGAGGCCTTTTTTTTGTAGGAGAATCTGTTTAGTAAAGGTCAGTCCAGCTGATCTCTCAGCTTGTAAACTGACCAATCAGCTACTGCCAGCGCCACTGGTCATTTGACCTGGATGCACTGTGTGCTGGCCTCAGCAGAAAGAAAAGAGCTACTCGACGTCTAGGAACACATTGGCAAGGAGTCTATAGAAATATGCTAGAATAAAATTAAGGTTGAACTGGTCTGGTCTTCTGTGCCAGTACTTCTAGTCTTAGTATCACCCCTTTCACTCTGCTTCCAAACACCTACTGCATATCGCTGTCTTTACTGTAAAGATATGAAGAAAAGTATGATTAACGTACCTATTGCATACTGTGTAGAATCCATGCAATGCAATCTAGCAGGAGCTGGACTTAAAAATGAAAATCAGGGACTTGAGATCAAATGACAATGACATTTAAAAAAAAAACGTTTTGAGTGTATTTTATTTTCCTGTAAAAGCTGTCGTAGCAAATGAACACTCATCTTCATATTGTTTAAAATAATAGTGGAATTAGTGGTTTAGACCGCTGGTCGATCTTGCGTCAGTGTGTAAATAGTTGAAGAAAAAGGTAAGGAAGGATATTATATTCATTGTATCTACCCAAACCAAAGTTGAGCTTAAACTCCATGTCTGGTTGTGTCTGTATCAACAACAACAAAAAAAAAACAACAACAAAAAAAAAGAAACATAGAAGAAAATGCCATTTATTTAACTGCCTTGATTCAACGTTAGAAGCCATATATTTGGTTTGTATGTATGTGGGTGTAAGTGTGCGTGCGTGTGTATGCGTGGGGGGACTTCTTGATACGTTTTGGTTCCATTTTCAGAAAAGGGACTCACACTCTCCATGATGCATCGTCAAGCTTGACTGGTCTGACGTGCTGACGGTGGCACTGCCCTGTTTTCGTGACTCATCTGAGAAGCTGTTTGCTCAACATACTGATTGTAACCTTAAAGGCAAAGAGGGTTAAATAATCTGAGCTTTATGGAAAGGAAACATTTGTGAACAATCCATACTGTATACTTGCTTGTTTCTGTCTAGGTTCATTGATAAACACATGCAATATAATTCTGCAATACTCTACCCCGCCTATATATAAATACATATATAAATATGAATATCTATACTTATGCTGTACAGGAAAGTGTTTCTTTATGTTTTCTTATTAATGTAAAATCTTAAAGAATCCAGCAGCTGTTGTGGCTTCACTTGAGGTATTGTAATCCAGTGACCATGTTGTTACCTTAACCAAAAATGTTTGAGGGGATGAATGGATATGTTGCAGTGCCATTTTTCTTTTTCAAAGCGGACTGGACAAACAACTTAAAACTTGTTTAATATCACACTGGGAATTCATTTTTGAGCCCAGAAAGTCAGATCTCCGGAAACTTTAAAGTTCATTTTAAATTACCTGTATTCATTCAGTAAGTTAAATAGGGGGGTTGGTGAGCTCTATGGTCCACAAACTACTTGTTTAAACTATTTATGCGCCCAAATCACCTCAAACTTTGGTGAATGTCTCTTTTAGATCCACAACAATCCTTTGGTTGAAAGTGTGAGACTGGGCCGAGGCTTTAGTTAATTTAATTTTAAACATTCTGATCCTGTTAAACCTAAAAATCCTTCTCTCGCTGAATGTACGCCATATGAGAAGGACGACAGCCGATCAGTTATAAACTGCCATGTAAATAAAACCACAGAGATTTAGGAAGGATTTTGATGCAAAAGGGGGGTGGGCCTTGCTGTATGAGATGCTGAGTGTCTGAGATCCTTTTTTTTGGTGGGGGGGGGGGGGTGTCTGTTGATGCTTACTGGGGTTGAACACTGCTATATTTAACATTCTAAGCTACAACTTATCCACAGAGCTAACATAAGAGGATGCATTTTTTTAAAAGGAAAATTTTTATCTACTGAAATGGGCGTGAATGAGAGTGAGTTGTTACCAGTTTGAACTCCTCTGTCCAAAACGAGCACTGAGGACATCCAGTTAAGCACCTTGTGTTGCACTACAAGCTTGCAATCATAATGAAAATCAATGCACCATGCTCTTAAAACGGTTGCTGTACTTCTCCTGGACCCACCATCTGGTTAAAGTGTGAGGGCAAATAAAGGGAATCCAATTGGGATTGCAAATAGGCAGCTGATTCATTGTGTTAAGCAAACACAGTGTTCAACTTTTTGCAGCTCTGAAAATTGATCCGGAGCCAAACTGTAAAATCAATCCAATGGACATTTCACTCAGGTTTGCTACCTTTTCAGAGACATGTATTGATTGCTGCAATGTGGCTTTTCATTCGTTTATGTAGACTTGTTGATTGAACCATCTTATGTAAGAAAAAATATCCCTTTGGATTCTGATTGGCACAGAGGAGTCACATCTCTGCGATTGTTGTAAGCATAACTTTCTGCTGAGAGCTAAGTCTTAAAACAAGGTGCGGCTGATTGTTTTTTTTTTTTTTTTTTTATTCAAGGGCTTCATTACATGGCTTATAAACCCTGGCTCATTGTCACAGTAGACTGCTACACTTTTCTTTTTCATCAACAACATGCACTAAATAAACCTTGTTCTTTGTCATCTATGGGTTACAACACTGTTCCCACTTCATTAACAGCAAAGAAAGTTTGTATTGTTTGATTAAATTATTCTATTTTATTTTTTCCTATGGGAAAGGTACATGCCAAAACTCCAATATGATTGTGAATGAAGTCTTGAGTCAACGATTTTTGTGCTCTTCGGTACTGTTCCAGTGTGATCGGTTCGTCCTCCCCCCTCTTTCTTTTTGCTAATACCAGAGTTTGCCCTATTAAGCTGCTATCAAGACTGTGCGGAAATTATTTGAACGAGTCCTCAGTCAGTGAGCGCAAGACGGACGATGAGTTAAAGAGCTAATGTTTCAGGCAATATCAGGCACAGTCTCTGTTTGATTACATCCACGTTCAATGACTTGTAGTGTGTGAGTCTCTCCCACTCAAAGGACGGCGACCCAGACACTGATCACTGTTTGAACTCTGAGTCCGACACAGCGCTGGACAAGCACATGCTATCCGCTTTGTGTCTGTGTCACCAGCGTGTTCAGTAGGTGAGTGTATAGCGCTGTGTTGGCTGGATGATGAGCGTTTGAACTGATTGTTCATTAGTTCTTCTGGACTTCTGCTGTGAAGTGGGACTGAACTTCCTCACACATGTGTGACACTGACAATTATTGAGAATATCAAAGCTTCAAACGTCTCATTCTTGCTGTACCAGATATAAGATATAAGAGTACTGAATGCCTTGGTGTTGATATGTTAGCAAATCAGGGTATTATTTTGTTTGTTAATCTAGCTTTGGTTGATCCGTCTATTTCATTTTGTGTATTTTTCCATTTATTTATACAATGTGCCCCGTGCACATGGACTGTATATACCTTGTGCCTAGTACATCTAGTTTCCACATAGTCTATTTTTGTGGTATGTATGTGCCTGTAAAAATGCAAATATGTGTTTTTATTTCCAACTTGCAATACTGTATATGTAAAAAGAAAACATTAGATGAAGCCTATTATTGCTGAATTACAATGACAATGTCAATATTTATAATTTTCCCTGATACGGGAAACACAAAATTGCACATTTTTGTTGGGTTGAACCTTCCAACACCATGCGCGCTGTACTCTGTGCATTCATGTTCTGTACACATGGTATAGCAGAGCTGTGGGGCACCTCGATGTGTTTCACCACAACCTGCTGTATAAGATACATTTTCTACTGTGAGAGGGTGAGCTCTGACTGGCTCCTGGTGGACATTGGCAGTAGACATTAGCTTAGATAACTTGCTCTCATGTAAGAGCCCAAAATGGTTGAAAACAAAAAGCAAAACTGTGGCAATGCTTGCACAATGTTAAAAAACATATCTGTGCATAGACGAGGAACTACTTGCACAGTTTTCTCACACTGATTTTGGTTGCACACTGATCTGGTGTTGGCCATTAAAAAAAAAACAAGAACAAACCTGACTCTGGAGCCACCGCAGTCTTGAGCCTGACTCCAGGTTGAGTTATCTGACAGAAAAAAATCAGAGTGCCTGCTTGTATTTTTCTTATCCAAGAAGAGTTCTTTGGATGATTCTATGTGGGACCTTCAAATTTAGACATTGTTGTGTACTAACTACTGTACAAACATTTTATTTAGTCTAACAGTTAAACTTTTGTGTCGTAGCTACTGTAGCCTGCTTAACTTACCTAAGCCTTCTCTCTGCTTCAGGACTCTGTGTGCTTGAGTTTGTGTGCGCGTGTGTGTGTTCCTGTGCCTTTCCTTCTATAATGTTGGTCCCACTTGAGAAGACGATGCCATTTAGGGATTTCAAACCCGCAAGTGATGCTGAGAGATGCCAGCACAAACTGAAAAAGGGTTAAATGCCCACGACCATAATTGCTCCACAAACAAACAAAAAAACAGAAACACTGAAAATCCTTTCTAGAAACATCTCCAGCACATCCCTAGACTTAGTAGCATTCCACAGCCTGCACAAACTGCTTGGTGTGGGCATCCAGACAAACTTTACCAGCATCATGTAGACAACAGCACAGATATCTGACACAACACGTGTTCGCTCTTTCTGAAGGCCAGTCTGCAACCATCTCAGGCTGTGCTAGGCTTCTGCTCATGAAAAAAAAAGAAAAAGGTTCAAGTATTACGCAACTCTAGCTCTGTCTTAAGGTGATGTCTACTATACAGGGGAAATTCAGCTCCTAGCCCAGACCACAGCGCTCCCAAATCAGTCTCAAAGGATCAAGGGGATGCTTGGGCGATGTCCAGTCCCTTCAGACTGTGATGCACAGCTGGCGGCCGGGGTGTGGAGCTGATTTTACCCTGTGTCCAAAAGGATGTCTTGTCCACCACATCTGCTGGCTGACAAACGCAGAGCCACACCCTGGTCTATCTCAATAAGCTGGTCTGTCAGTCAGTGGCAATGTTTAAGCATTCGTTAACAGACAAATACATTGTTGTGCAATAAAAAGATGAGCGCATTGGCATACTTATCTCTCTGTGTGCATTCTTTTTCATCAGCGTGTCTTTCTTTATACAGATTTACCTCCAGTTTCGCTGTTTCTATGTATTTAAACCTTTAACATACCTCCTGATGTTACACAAGTAGCTGGAAACACAACACACACACTCCAACCTTGCTAATTGGCTGCCCCACGCTCTCGCTGTGCCCCACATCAGATGAGATCTTTCTGTCTGCAGACAGGAGCTCTGCTGCATTCTTGATGAGATGTCTGAACTCCAACTAACAGCTTCCCGTCAGTGTGATCACGTGCACGTACATACGCAGTGCTGTGCGCAGCAGTAAGTGAAATTTGGTCCACAGCTAAGCGAGCTGACGTGCACACGCAAGTCTTAGTTTAGTGTTGGTCTGAGACAGAGCAGGTAAACCAACAGGTGGCAGCTGTGTGAGCGTTTGTGTGCGTGGAAAGGGTGGGTGGGTTTGTGCGTCAGAGAAGAGGGCAGTCCAAGGACACCGTCCTCTGGCAGCTAGGGAGAAAAACCCACCCATTCCCTCCTACATCCCTTCTTTTGCGTGCATACACTCACACAAAAACACACACAGCTGTCGGGATCCTTAGTGATTATGCATATAGCACCCCGAGATGGAAAGATTCAAATTATGAATGAACGAACGAGTGAATGATTTATTTGGTCATATATTAAAAAACTGTTTCAAACAAATACATGAATAATGAAAGCATATATGACCAAAATGATTTGGCAGAAGCCAGAGGCTTATTGTACCTCGCCTTTCAATTTAGCATGTTACAAGCTAGGAGAGATTTTGACACAGAGTTTCCCAGCACCTTTGTTGCCTCCTCAGGTCTACACGCCGCTTGCACAAATGTGGGTGAGTCCATCCGCAGTGCGTGTTTGTACTTTTACCTTGACGTGACATAATGTCCTCTCTCCACCACTCTATTGACACACACAGGCACACGCACACACATTCTCTCTCTCTCTCTTTTATTGTAATTCACTGAGGAAGCAGGCAATGTACTGATAGTGGCTGAAGGCAGATACTACACCAGGCTGTGAAGCTTGGAGTCTGAGTGTAAATTTGCATCACTTATATAGGACTGAGAATCGCCCTCTACCTCGTTTCCTCTGTGATGCTGGTCCTCTACTTTGTCCCTGGCTGTCCTACTTCAATTAATCATATCATACTCCCCACCCTCGTCTTTCCAACGGATGTTTACCTCCAGAGGGCAATTTGCTTATTTAGCTCCTTACTGGTATCCTTGTTCGTTTCCATCCATCTCCTTCTACTTCCCCTGTGCTGCTTGGCTCACCCACTTTTCATCAGCTTTTATCTGGCCATTTTAGAGCCATTTGTGTCCCCCTTCACACTTTCCCAGGAAGCAAGATCAGCAATTTCAGTTCTTGCAAGGCCCAAAAAAACAGGTGCAGATTACAACTCATTTCCTCACAACAAAATGTTCCAATTTTTCACGTCTAGAGTTTACAGTAAAGATTGCAATTTGAAAGGGGAAATGGGAGACACATTAGTGGTTGGTTAGCACTTTTATCTTCTACAATTACTAAATGAACCCTCATCTGTGCAGGCCTTTTGTAGAGTTTTCTCCATTCCTGTATGGCTTTTCTCCAGATACTAGAGCAGGGGTGTCAAGCTCACTTACAAAAAGGGGCCAAAATTAAAACCTTTTTCAGACTAAGGGCCAATTTCAGAATCTAGATAAACTCAAATCAGATACCTAGCATCTTTTCTTGGTCACATATTCCTCAACAAGAGTTTGATTGGTCCCATTTGATGTTCTCTGTTGTGCTTTTAACATAATCAAAGATTACTGAAAAAAATCAAGAGATAGAAGTATTTTACGTTTCACATATCATGTTGGGGGCCAGCGAAGATGTCAGTGAGGGCCCTATTTGGCCCCCAAGCCTTGAGTTTGACACTTATGTACTAGAGGATTACCCCACCGTACAAGACCATGCATGTATTACATTAACTGTATGTTCTTGTTCTTATTTTTGTCTGAGTGGGCTTTGTGAGTGATTGAAAAAATAATAATGGGCACATCTAGTAACAGGATTACATTGAAAAGCAAACAATTAAAATGATGAATAAAACCCCTAATGACCTCCTTCATGAATCATCACTTTAGTGTAGTGGAGAGGTCTAAGTGTCCCAAGAACCACAAGAGGTGTGTTGTGCATGGACAATCTAACAAGGTTGAGTCAGATCCTTTTGACAGATTCTTCTTTGTGGAGACCTATGACAAATTTGTTCCCCTGTGGTCTTTTCTTGGGGGCGGCTGTGTCTGAGTGGTTAGAGCAGTCGTCCTCCAATGCGACAGTTTGGGGTTCGAATCCACCAGCAGTCACATGCTGAAGTGTCCCTGGGCAAGACACCGAACCCCTCGTTGCCTCTGATGTGTCCCATCTGTGTTTGAATGTGATCTAGAACCCTGAGTAGTCTCTGCAGATTCAGATTAGCTCTGTAGCGATCTAGTAGAGTGCTGTGTGAATGTGTGTGTGGAGGTAAATGAGGGCACAGATTGTGTTGTAAAGCACTTTGAGTATCTTGATGAGATAGAAATGCCCTAACGTACAGTCCATTTACAAATTTCTCTCACAGGGGCTTCTTGAGGAACTGGTGCTTTTTAGTTTGGGTTATAAACCGAGGTAGAGAGACTTTGTCAATCCAATTGCCTGTTGATGAAACACAAACATTACTCCACCAGTGGGTCAAGAGTCTAAACTTGTATGGGAGATAAAGAGTAATGTAGATGGGCTCCCTTTGACCTGGTGAGTGGTGGTAAGCAGAGATGAGGTTACTTGCATCTCATCTGCCAAAGTGACTGTGGTTGTCCTAAGGCTCAAACTGCTGTGCTGTGGTAGCACAAACTGAAGTGTGGGTGGATGTCGGGTGAATCCGTGGAGCAGGGCGTTTAGTCAGCCTCAAAGAGAATTTGGCAAAGTGTAGGTGGATTAGAAGTGGTTGTTGAGGACAAGGTGTTACTGACTGTACATTCAGACAATGGAAGAAGTGGTTTCAGATTTTTCTCAAAATAAATGATAGGCCTTCTGTGAGCAGAAGCAAAAATTGTGGAGACTTAGGGGCATTTCTCCAAGCTCACTAATTCTTCATCACTATTGTAGTCGATGCGAGTGAGGCAGGAAAAAGGGTCATACTTTCTCCTCACTTTACAGCACTTATTTTTGCACTTGTAAAAATAGAGCACCATTCCAGCTTACTGACCAATAACAGATTCATTCATTTGTTCACCCTTTAATAATCAAAACGTAGTCATAGAATCCATTAATTATATGGAGCTCTTAACCATAATCATAATAATTGAAGATTTACCTAAATGAAGAGACCAAATGTGTCTTTGAAGTTTGATTACAAAAACAAATAGTCAAAAACATAATCATGAACAACAAGAATAAAAATTTACAACCCAAATAATGAAGGACAATGATCTGGATAACTAGCTTGAAGAAGTAGTTGTTAAGCAATTACGTAGATTTGATTAGGTACTAAGGCTTAATCAGCGATTAATTATCTTTTATTTAAAACTAAATAATTATCTGGACAGAAGTTATTATGTGCTATAAGTACAACAATTTAAATAAAGTTTAACTATTTGATAAATAGTTTACGTTTGGAATTTGGATGTGAGATGTGAGTGAAGGGGCCAGAAGATCGGAGCTGAGGGGGTGTTTGTCCTTTCATGGTTGTCAAAGCGCCCCCTGCTTTTGCCTGCATTGGACCCTGTACTGACATGTCAGATATATTGTGAGCTCACCTGTTTGGGTCTTCGGCCGCGCGCGTCCACTGAGTGCAGCGGCTGAATGAACATCCATTTGGACTGATTGATCGCTGGCTGTAGTCCATCTGAAGCTTAACTTAACTTTTTACCTCTTTCAAGGCCGGTCAGCGCGTGGTGGAATGGCCGAATGCGGCATATGGTAGTATGGTAAGCCATGTTGCCATATAATTTGATTGTTAGCCATTCGTGTCCACTGATGCAATCAAAAGCCCGACATGACTCGGCCCACACATTAAGCACATTATTGTGGCCTGGAGAAACTCTAATCCGGGTCAGGCGGGGCTGGACTCCAGGTTCGGGTTAGAAATGACAGCTCTACTACACAGTAACGAGTTTTTGAATAACATTTGCTGTTTTGGTATAAATGTCAACGTAGTTTTCATCCTGGGTATCACAGTTCAATCTCAAGATTTGTTGAAAAATGTGTTTTTCAAACTAGTCTACATTAATGTTTTTAATAAAAGCAGCATATGACCATATTACATAATAAATGTGGTTGTAACATCCATCAAGGGCCATCCAGTCTGTACATCCATAATGAGATCTTGATTCTCATTAGTAAGATAAGTCAAACTGATTTCTGGTAAGTGTTGGACTTAAATTTTTTTGACCAAGTTCTCTTCTAACTTTTACAAAACACATTTTTGGGCAAAGCCAGGACAGGGAGGGTCTAGTTTGTGAGGATTCAGATTTCCTCACTGTTTTTTGCAGATGATGTGGTCCTGTTGTCCTCATCGAGCAAGATCATCTGAGGGCTGTAACAGTTTTCAGCTAAATATGAAGCAACTGGATGAAGATTAACGCCTCAAAGTTTGAGGCAGTGGTCTTTGGATGGAAATGGGTGGACTGCCAACTTTGGGTTGGGAATGAGCCTCTGCCCCAAATGGAGGAATTTTATTATTTTTGAGTCTTGTTCATAAGTGTGCATAGAATGGAGCAAGAAACTAATAAGCAGATAGAGGCAGCATTTGCAATATTGCAGATGCTGTCCTGTTGTGCTGAATAGAGTGGCACTGACGGGCCGGAGAATACGTTGTAAAATTACCATTGATCTACATTTCAAACTTCACCTATGTTCACAAGATATGGATTTTGACTGAAATAGTGAGATTGTGAACATAATTGTATAAAACTAGCTTCCTCCACGGAGTGACTTGACTCACCATTGACCATTTTACGGTTACCAATGCATAAATTCTGCCACCTTGTACCCCAATATTCATATACAGTACTCATATATCAATAGAATTTCAGCCACTGAAAAAAATGAACACAAAAAAATTATATATTAATTTAATAATAATTTTCTATCTGGCAAGGAGGCGTTCGTCTGTGATATTAACAAATATACACAGATGGCAAATGAAAATGAAGTAGATGCCTAAGAATCAGAAGTTGTCATGATGACATGGGCGGCCGTGGTACAGTAGTAGTGGCAGTTGACCCCCGATCAGAAGGTTGGAGGTTCGAATCCCGAGTTTCCATATCATGTGTCGTTGTGTCCCTGGGCAAGACACTTAACCCCGAGTTGCTCCCGGTGGGACTGGCTGGTGCCCTGCATGGCAGCCAACCGCCACCGATGTATGAATGTGTGTATGAATGGGTGGATGGCTGGCGCTGTAAAGCGCTTTGGGGCCCCTCATAGGGGGCTGGAAGGCGCTATGTAAGTAAGCTCCATTTACCATTTTACCATATATCTAGACAACAACGCATTTCAAAATACTAAATTCAAGCAAACGCATTAGTTATCCTTAAAAAAGTCAATTAGGAGTAGAATGAGGAGCTGGGTTATGCAGAATTTTAGAGTTGCTGGTTGTCTTCAGAGGTAGGTGTTCCTTGCATGTCTCAGTGGGAAAATAAATTCAAAGCAAATCCAGGACTTGCTTGAGAAATTAGTTTAGGACTAGCCCAAATGCATCCCCCCACCCCCACCCCAATATGTGATGACGGTCTTGCTTAAGATCTCTGCTTTAGATGTTGCCCCCAAAACCTGGTTTTGAATAAGCAGCAGGGGATTTATGTATGTATGATTTATGTATGTATGCATGGATGAATGGATGAACCCTTTTGTGAAGAGATTGGCATGACAATATTTGTTTGCAAACCGATTTTGACAAAATGACATGGCTTTGGCTTTGCTTCACAGTGGGAGCTGACACTTGATCATTACTGCATCATTTTTAGGAATTCTAATGAACAAATGCAGAAAACCTGCAGTGAATGTATGAAAAGAATGCACCAATCCCCCCTATTCCCCTTCCACTTTACAAACATTTTCTCTTTACAGACGCTGCTTCAGCCACGTTTTTCTGCTCTGGGATCATCTCAGCTCCGAATGCCGGGATTAGCATTTGGTCCCAGCTCTGTCCATGAATGAGTCAGCAAGCATGACAGCAAATAGATACAGAAAATCATCTTATAGCCACAGGCAGCCTCAGTCACATCACAGTTTGCTGGACAGTGGGCAGGAGAGAAAGTGAGAAGTGCGTCAAGCTGACATGATCAAGAGAGAAACACATAGCTAGCGACAAGAAGCTAAGGTCACATGATCTTTTGCCATGACGCCTATTGGTTTGAAAAAGATTGATGATTTGCATATAGCTCTTGATTGCATTATCTTACTTGATAAGTTTATAGCAGTGTTTCTCGTCAAGTACTGTATGTTTGCACACAACACCAAATTATGCAATAAGCAGTGCCTCTTGGGTAAAAGAAGAAAGAGGAGTGCATCAACAGTAACAAGGGCTCAGTCGGTGCAGATATACAGTGTTTTATATAATATTTTATATAATACTTTATATAAATGACCTAACAGTAACAGCATTTAGAGAATTACTGCGCAATGAAATCATGAATCAAGAGGGTTTGGTTTGTCCAGACAATTACTGTATTCAATCTGACACCCACTTGGACGCAGACATTCTGAAAACGTTTGTCAAAACAACAACATTAAAAACCATAGAAAAAGAAAAATGTGAGAGGATGTCTGCTGGGCTCCATGTGAGCAGCTGGACTGAGCAGCCCTCTGTTTATTTGCCCTGCTAAACACTTCCCATTACAGGTGACCCAGAAACATCCATGAACTCACCGGGCAAAAGAAATGTGAAAAACACAGAGGATGAATCTCAAATGTGGCAGATGTTACCACGGCCTCAGTGATGTTCTGAAAATATGAATAACAGGAAATATGAGTCATATCAAGAAATAAAAGACAGACTTTCCAGGCAGATATTATTTCCCACTTTTTCCCTCTACGAGTACTTTGTTTCGATAACAAAACATTTAATCTAGACTCTTTAGTCTTTTTCAGTGGTGATTGTTTTGCGGCAGGAAACGAAGGCCCTGTCTCAGTAATTTTGCTCCATCATCCACTTCCACTGATAATATTTGCTGTGGGCTGCCAACTGAAGTGATGAGAGCCAGGACAATGCTTTGCTTCTGAATCATCTCATCTGTTCTGCTCCGTCAAGGTCTGCACTCAGTGACACTGTGGCTATTCATCCGAGCAGACACACTCACACGTTCGCACATTGTCACACGCTCGCAGTGAAAGACAAAAATACCCACCATCCGACTGCAAAGCTCTCATTAACTAATCAGCGTTACGTTTCCACCCAGTCTCTTTGTGTTGGCGTGTCACTGCACAGTTTATCGGTTAAAAGTGAGGATGCCCTGAGGAGAGTTTTCTTTCTGACACCATGTTTTTTTTTTTTTACAAATAAGCATCCAAATTCCTTTATTTCAGAAACTCAGCATATTGTTAGTATCTATAATAATGCTCCCAAAAATAACCCTTTAAAACCTTAACGTTTTTGTTGCTGTAAAGGATTTATCCACTTGTTTCAGTTACAGTTAGCGTCGTTCTTCAGCCAGAGTTACAGAATGTTTGCTGTCACTCAATTGAGCGTAACAGCTCTAAAGCCTTATAATGAAACTCTTTCAAAAGGAGTAATTTTATTTTGAAAATTTAACCGAGACTAAAACGCTACTTCTTTCGACTAAAGCGGACCTCCTGCTTGCGTGAGGAATAAACACGCACGAACCCAGCTTGGACGTTAACCGGACCTACGATCCTGTTACGTGAACAGGTTGAAGTGCCAAGACTCTTACTGGAGTCGAGACATACGTCTTTCGAAGGTAAAGAGTCGCCGATGTTTATCAAGAGAGCAACCCGAGGTTTAGCCGGACTTCGTTCGAAGAGCGTGTGCAATGTTTCTGGTTGACACATTTTCAAGATAACTACCTTCCCTTATTTCTTTCCCCCTTAGTCTTAAATCTTATCTCTCTCTCTCTCTCTTAAAACTTTCTATAAACCCACGCCGGTAACTAATTAAGTTTAAATGTGCCTTTAGAAATAAGTTGTTACCACCTTGTAACTATATTCTGTTGTCTTCAAAGTATGCAAGTTTTACACCATAAGAATTAAAAATCAAAGCCAACCGATGTATACATGTTTGATTATTTTACAATCTGTTGAATAAATGATCACATTATTTGATGGATCAAAGATAAAAATAAGTCTCATGTATAATCTTTTCCCTCATTTCATTGTTAAGATCACAGAGGAAGTATGTTTAATCCAAAACAGAAGAAGAACCCGTTGTTAAATCAGTAATTATTACTCTGAGACTCGAACGAGCCTTGCATAGTTCTTGAAAAGTGTATAAGTGAATAGGTTTAATAGCCTATCTCTTTACATACTGGTGGCCTCTGTACGTTGTCCTCTAAAAAGGTTTTATTCATTGAATTTCTGTGCTTTCTATGAATATGAGACCATGTTGGCATAATCAAAAATGTCCAAGTTTTGACTCTTAAAAGACAATATTTTTGGCTGAAAGGTGTTCAGAAAAATGGAGAACTGTTTTCTTGTTCATTTAACATTGAAAATATCTTTAATCAATTCTTTGAAAACGCTGTGGAAGCTGCTCTGGTGAAGAATTGTAATTGTGTTATCGTTTGAATAAATGTACACAGTTTAGTTTAGTTTATTTGTTCATTTAAAAAAAATACAATACAAAACAATCCCATGAACAATAACGTACAGAGTAT
>JARVLU010001586.1:20356414-20370378 GCA_031762415.1 Simpsonichthys santanae
GATATTATAAGCAGAAGTGTCTCTGAGCTGAACATTACCTTTATAAATGTTCAAATCAGCTTTATTTAAATATTTTCACGCGCTGGCGACGTGCACACGAGTCGCTGCGCATCCATCCGCACCTGCGGATGGATGTGGATGGATGCATCCGCATCCTTCTGCATCCGCATGTGTACAGCGGCAGGGGTATAGGATGCTTAACAGTACTGGAATGTTTACAAATGTAGGTAAACGTAGATGTTTAACAACCCGTTAAAATACAAAATGCAGGAAATCGCATCTACTTTATTCAAAATGTTTCAAATAGACTTCAGAAGTCTTTTGAATGAAAGATGAAATGTTTCAACAAAAATAAACTAGAGGACCTGACTTAACTTTGTTGGAAAACAGTTCACTGTTCACCACACAAAGTATCTTTTTCATATTTTACCAAATATTTGTAGTTTTTTAATGTTTAAATTGTAATCTGGTAGAGAGCTGGGGCTGACAGTTTTAACTGAACTCTCAGACAGCTCAACAAACTCTTAAGAGCTTGTAACAAAGAGAAAGACAGTAATGCAATTTTTTTTTTTAATGATCAGCCTTCATGTCTGTCTATTTTCTTTGTGAGTGAAAACAACCAACACAGATGATACAGATGAGTGGAATGGTCAGATAGAAAAAAAAAAAAAAAAAAAATCAAATCATACACACAAAAAAAACCATGTTGCTGTGAACCTTAAACAGATGTATTTAAATTCTGAATGCACAGAGCCGTTTGTTGAGTGTTTGACATGGCAGAACAGAGCAGCAGCTCGACCCCCTCTTTATGTACCAGTAACTTTAATCACTAATTTACTTGCAGTTTTCAGTGGAATCCAAATATTTTCACATAAACATAATTTCTGGTGTTGAGTTAAAAAAAAAAAAAACATTATAGAAAAGATTGATGGCCGTGAGCTGAGGGGTTGTTTCTGAGTGAGGGAGAGAATAGCAGCGACGGTCTAATTGTCCAGACTACAGAGCGACCCTCCTTCATCCATCATTTTCATGAAGAACACCCTTGGGTCCTACCAGCACCCTCATCTCTTTATTTCCTGAAACAAACAGACCTTGGAAAAGTCCTGCCAAGACAAACACATACAATAAAAGCTCCTGAGGTTGTGTCTCCAGCTCTTACGAGGCTGCACCGATGCCCTCTGTTCTGAGATTATGTTTTTATCACCATGACACATCTGTCTTCATTTATTTCAAGAGAGCTCCGTTTCTCAACGACACAGTGGTTAAGACAAAGACAAAAAAAGTTTTTTGGTTGAAATTTAGGCATTTTTCTGTGAAGTTTGGATGTCTTTCATGTGTCTGATTATACGGTGACTTAATTTATGATTGTAAATACACCCAACAGACATACAAGGTTATGTACTGTAAATCTGTGCTAGCTCTGTGATAGACCACCATTATTCCTTACACCGCCTGATAAGAGGATGAATGAATAAAACTGCATTCAGTTTTTTTATGTTAGCTTTAGCAGTCAAACACACTATTCACACACCTAAACCTAATTTAAACGCAATAGTTAATCTAACATGAATGTTTTTAGGCTGTAAAATGAAACCGGGGTACCCAGAGAAAACTCACCCAAAAAAAAAAAAAAATAAATAAATAAATAAAAAATCTTTATGCAAAAAGACAAGATTTGAACCACAAATCTGCCTGCTGATCAATGAGTGCCCTTCAAATTTTGTACAAGTCAGCAAAAGACATAAGGTATGTAGGCTAAAATGTGCAACACAGTAGTGCTGTATTTAAGGTTACATCAAAAATGTAAATGTTTAGTTCCAGCAAATGAGCTGTGATCTGCACTAGTTTTTTGTTCCTCACATGAAAGTGCAGGTTTTGCTTCCTGGGAAGATCCTGGGGGACACATATGCTTTAAGTCTCTAAAAATGGAAAGCAAGCTGATGAAGAGTAATTGTAGGCAGCACATGCTCGCTGGAAGGAGATGGATGTAACAGGACAAGGATGTCGGTAAGAAGGTAATAAAGCAAATTGCCCTCTGGAGGTAAACATGCAGGGGGCTAGTGCAAGTGATGCTGATATGATAAATGACAACAGGACAACCAGGGACAAAGTAGAGAAGATAAAATAGTAAATAAAATAATCACTTTTTGGTTTTATTTTACTTACCTGATCAGATATCCTGTTCTGGGTTTGATAAGGAGTTCTTTTTTAATCTGTTTTGTTTTTCTCCCTTTGCCCTGAAATGACAGAATTTCTTTGGTTTCTGTATGTGCAAGAATTTAGATAAAGTTTATTTGATAAATAGTTTATGTTTGGAATTTGAATGAGATGTGTCATTGAATTTGACCAGATTAAGTCATTTATTAGCGCTGCAAACAAGGAAATGATTTTTATCAAGTTGCATCAGCTTAAATAGGCGGGAGTGGTGGCGCAGAGGTTAAGAAGGTGAGCTTGTGATCGGAAGATCGATGGTTCAAGCCCCAGTACCGACAACATCAAGAATGTGGGTGGAAAAAGGGAAGCAGTCACACCTGTCTCCACCCTCATCTCCCACTCTGGTCCCTTGAGCAAGGCCCTTAACCCACACTATCGCCCTAGATATCAGCTCTCTGCTCCACACAGAGGGCTGTGGTACCTCGATGGTCTGTGGTTGTGTCAGGAAGGGCATCCAGCGTAAAAACAATTGCCAAGTCTTCATGCGACTAGTTCGATGTGATGACGCCTGACGAAGGGAGAAGCCGAAAGAAGAAAAAAAAAAAAAATCAGCTTGAATGGCATAACCAGAACCAACATTGCACTGATGTCATCACTAGGTTCACGGGCCCTTACCGGGCCAGATGGAGCACAAAGGTGCAGCCAACTGTTGCTCCATCTGTCCAGGACTTTGGGGGCTGATTGGACCTCCAACACCACGCAGAACACAGGTTACGACTTGTGGTTCCTCATTGCAGTCACTCATCGCAGCTGACTGCGGTGAGACATTAATGGGATTAACTTGTCTAAATAAAGGTTGAATTAATGAATTAACAGGGTCGGCAGCAAGGCAGCCGATGTGAAGAGTCGGAGGGTGATAATGTTTTCAAATTCTCAGACTATTTTGACTCCTGTCCATAGATTTAAATGGGACAACTGGAGAATGCATTGGTCACATGACGTGATTCACTGTAGCGACGAGGACCATAACCAGAGAGGGCAAGCATCTGGAATTAGCACTGCTGTAGATACTGACACAATAGCAAACAGTAAGGACTGATTATGTAAAAGTCATTAATGCTAATATTAATCAAAACCGTATTCATATAAGAATGTGTATCAGTTATCTAATATAAGGAAATTTGTCACAAAGCTGTGTGTGCTACGGTTGTACCGACCAAAGAGAAAAAGTAAAACGTGTCTCATTTCAAGTCAGCAGGTCTGATCTTATTTACCTATTGGAAATGGGATTTGATTGTATGAAGCTAATAATGCAAACATTTAAAATTAAAATTATCTGACACAGGGGTCACTGGTGCCCATATCCACCAGTAACTGTGTGAGAGGCGGGGGACACCCTGGGTGTCATATTAAAACATTTCACGTGATTTCATAATAACCCTTGCAAATAATAATTAACATTGCTCATGTTCTAAACAAGCCATGAATGTATTTATTTTTATTAATTATATAAAAAAAACTTTAAAGAAACATGTACATTTTTATCAAACTATAGCTGATTAAGAGTTTTAGGACAGTGACTGTGCTGAAAACATCAAACATTATTAAGGTCAAAAGTAACTTTAAAGAAAACCAGATCAGAGTAGTTTTGGGATATGATTTCAGGTTCAGAGGTCATGGTCAGGGAACGCTTCTTCTATAAAATGCATGTATTTTATTTTTTGCGTAGCACACATTTTTTCAAACAGATAAACAATTTCAAGTATGTTTTAATAATTAGATCATCTTATACATTTCACAAAAGTCACTGATATTTTTACCGACTGGCACAGTTTCAAAATGTCAAAAATCCTTTTTGGTGTTGGTCAGTTAGCTCTTAGCTTGTAATTCCAGTCTGAATGGATCTCCATTTCTCCATACTGTTCAAGGAGCTATCTACAACAGGTAAGATACTGATTGTTCAAAACATTTGACAGAACCCTATTTGAAATTAATCTTTACTCTCACATAATCCAGGAAAATAAAATGGTGATTTAAAAATGATTAAAGTATTAATTCACTCCTCAAACCAAAATGTGCTGCTAACTTGATGTGACTGAGAAGGATGAGGAAAAATTAGAGCACACTTTACACTCTTGACTTGTGAGAGCTCTCACGTTACAGATATCCTCCAGTGGCCCCGCGGTCCTTGAAGATTTTGTTTTGAATGTAACACGGTTGTCTTGGAGGCTCATTTCCCCTGCCCTCCTCTGTCTTCTGTCAGACCACCACTGCTGCGACCTCACCGTGACTCACACACATATACATTCAGTGCATGATTTGTGCTTGCCATTGTCTCTGCTGGTGTTGATCCTCCACCCCAACAGGCTAGTCTGTCTTATCTAGAATGGCAGAATACCCAGGGCATCTCCCTCCTCTGCTCAGATATCCTAGTATGATCTATTTCTGTCCCTGCGTCTCACTGCTTTCAGTGAAGAGCCTCTGATGTCTCCTTCTGCACTAAACAGATGAACGCTGTCAGAGCAAAGCAAAAGAATTAAAATAAAGCCTCCACCTTGTTTTTGTTTTACCAGATTAACTACCCTCTCAATCAGTTTTCCAGAGCCGGCGTGATCATCAAACCACGGATGTGTGGTGATGAGTTCTCAAATTTGCTGTCCCACTTCGCTTTAACTGCCAGGCATTAGCATGATTAGATGTTATTTTTACATTCAAAAGCAATTAATTAATGAGACATAAATTATTATTGGAAGAGAGGAGCAACAAGGGGCCAGTGGAGAATGAAAAGGGCAAAGTGGATAAGTGAAGAAGGAGGGGGAGAAAGAGGAGGAGATTATTTACAAAAATTTGTCTTAAATTGCTGAGTCACAGGATGGGTAAAGCTGCAGTCCAGCTTTCTTTCTCCTTCTGTCCCTTTCTCACCCCACAAGCCCCACACCAAGACACACAACTCATACCCACCCCGTGGCAAAACGCTCGCTTACGCACACTGGCATCCCAAGAGGACAGAGGATGAGGAGCATTTTTACCAAAAGTTATCTTTGCTGCCGTCACAAGGATTTTTTGACCATAAATAGATCTCAGTCATTTTGAAGAAATTTAATCAGTATTTGATACTAAATTTAAAACATTAAAGGCCTAACATTGCTTGAGGTGATGCATATATCCCTCGCTACCTTTCATGTTAAGAGTTTTAGACTAAGAGACCAAGAATTACCTTTTTTTTGGTCAAACTTTGTTCATTCATTCAACCTTTATTTATACAGGTTAGTCCCATTGAGCCTCGGGGACTCATTTACAAGAGAGACCTGAATTTTAACAAAGAGTGATGACAACAGTAGACAATCATAAAAGAAAGTGTACAAACTGAGAAGAACAAATGAAAGAAAACTGTATTAAAATACGAAACAAAAACAGCTAGGTTGTAAAGCGATGTAGAAAACTAAAAACAGGAACATGTCTACATTGTAAATGACTTGTACATTCTTTTGTATAGGCTCTTGCTGCATGTGCTAGCTCTCAGAGTATGTTTAGGAAGCCTCTCAGCAGAAAACACGTCAAATTTTACCTTAAAAATTGTGAATTTGACAGAGTTGCAACCATTCATGTACTGGCTCCAGTTGATTAGCTGTGGTGGCCATTTGGAATTAGTTTGGCTCCAAAAGTTATTTGGATTTATTTCTGAGAGTTTCATCAAACCTGTTCAGTGGTTTAAGAGATATTTTGCTAATAGACAAACAAGGTTGACACCAACAATTAATGGCAAAGTTTTAGTCAAACATCACACACAATATGTACTTATTAGTTGTAAATAATGCTCAGCTACTACCACACTAAATGTAATCTTAATATATGTTAAATTAAATGACTTGTAGTCTGTTTTTGATTAGCTAGTTGATTAGCCTTGGCGGCCATTTTGAATTGGCTTGCCACCAACAGTTAGAGTTATAAATCCACATCCATTGATTACTTTCTGTTGTTGTATTGAAATGTTTCAGCTGGTTCATATTTTGAAAACAGACAGGCAGAGGTGACTGTCATAGTTGATTCCAGGTTTTATAATTGTTAATGATTTCTTGGTCAAAGGTTATGGATGTTTTTATTACTATTGCCGAGAACATTCCCATGAATCATATGTTTGGGTTAGTAGAGAGAGCTGGATGAGGAGCTGAGGGAGGCTGCAATATGCAGCTTGCTCCAAGGACACCTCCTGCACTCTGTGAACTCAGCTGAACTGATAGGGATATAAAAATGAGCTAAGGAGGTGGTTCAGGGCAGATTCTCATGACTGGGATTCATGTGTGTAAGTATATTCATGTAACCTGTCCTGAAAATCTGACCTTGCAAGTAAATACTGGTTTACAGATACTGTCGAGTGTAGTTCTTTTTGAGTAAGTAAGATAAGAGAGAGTTTTTCTCCAACAAAAGCAGATGGGTAATCTGTTAGTGTTCAATGTATGTATTAGGGATGACTCTCAGCTACTCCCACACCAAATTTTAGCTGACTATCTGTAAAAATGGGCTGGGTTAGTGTCATTCTTGTGTTTACTGTAATTGCTTTTCTGTTGAGACCTCAAAAGGGTTGACCACAAAAGGTAAACATTTGTAGATGTACATTTAGTAATTATTTTCTGCATGTTTAAGATCAGTGCACCACTGGTTCACAACATATTTTATATATTGGGTCTGTTTTTGCCTTTGGCAGCATGTGATAAAATGTTTGTAGCCTTAAAAAGATGATGTGACTTTTGGTGTCAGGAATATTTTTGATGAACTCTGCATCACTTATGCTATTTGCAATGGTGTCTCCTACATGCACCAAATAAATAAAATAAAATATTCTCATTGTGTTTCAGCATTGAGAGCAGATTAGACAATGCGCCTTAAAATGTGTTGTGCTGTTAGAGTTAAACGTCACACTGTAATAATTCAGTCACATGCTCCACTTCCTGGAAAGTCTCAACCCCTCGTGTACAGATCACTGTGTGCAGATGAGCGACTGTCAAAGCTTGATAATCCAATCTATCACGCTGCTTTGTTTATTTCATTGATCATGAGGAAGAGGTGTTATAAACCAACACTATTTTATTGCAACCAAAAGTTTTCAGACAGTTTGGAGGATTGTAAATAGGAAAAGTATGAGGAAGTACTAAAGCTCAGTTGTAGTACGTTTGACAGGTCAGAGGGCTCCTGTTACACTTTTGCTTTTGTACCGTTTCTTTTTTTTTTTTTTTTTTTAACTATAAGGCACACTTAAAATACTTGAATTTTCTCAAAAATCAACAGTGAGCCTTATAATCCAGTATATATTAATTCTGGTTGTGCTTACTGACCTCAAACCGATTTTATGTGGTGCATAGCGCTGAAAAATCTGTCAAAATGAACTTAGTTTGCTTAATATGCCTTATAAGCTGGTGCACCTCATAGTCCGATAAACAATATAGAAAATGTGGGACAAAACAGTTTAAAATTTACTTGTTGCAATAGCATAAAAACTGATTTTAAAAGTCATCCATTAAGAAACTAAATTCTCACAATTGTCACTTATATATTGTTGGTAATGTGGCCTTGCATTTAAAACTTGTAAGCAAAATGTGTCAATGGCCGCCAACTATCAAGTGTGTTTGTTCAACTATGGAAACAGCCAAAGTGACAAAAATTGGTCAACAACAGCCACTTTTATTAAAGACTGATTTGAGATGGCAATATCTAACAATTTTGATTAATTGGTAGTATTCATGCTCAGATTTGTTGAACAAAGTATTCAGATAAAAGGATGGCTAAGGTTGAAACGGTTACAAGGCTAAAAGAGATTTAGCAAAAACAGTGATTTAATGCTGAGGTCTGTGTTTATGGCTGTCTACTGCCTTGAGCCCTAATATTTAATCAGTACATTATCTTTTTTAATTATCTTATTTTCTTTGGCAATTAGCAGCAAATTCAATTATTCTTCCACCAAAAACATATTCACTTAGATTCAACCTTTTTCCATTTCCACCTTATTTGTTTACCTGCACAGACTACAACCAGCCATATTTAGCTCAGTCATGTGACTCAAGGTTCCACGTAGTTTTCAGTGGATTCAGCAGTGTTTTGCATGGACCCTTATTACAGTTTTGCATATCAAGAAATTTTTAAAACTATTGGAGTAAACTTTTTCCAAACTGCACTATTGATATATTCCAGGAAAACTTTTTTCTTTTTGTTTGTTTGTTTAATTACATAGTTTGCAATGCATTCCTTTACCCCCTGGACATTTTATTGCAGATAAACTCCATGTTTTAATGTGTTTACCGTATTTGTCATAAATAAATAGCCAAGATATTCTCATAAAAATGCAATCTCAAAATAAAAGCACATAATCAATATTACGGGTATAATTATCTTCAAGTGAACAATGCACATACTTTGTACATTGTTTGACAGTTAAAGTAAAAATACAAAATATTATGAGCAAACATTTTCTAAATTCAAGTTTTATTTGATGCATGCGCAATAATCCAGGTAGATAAATCTAACAAGGTTGAGTCAGGCCCTCTGTATGAATTCTTCTTTGTTGAAACATTTCAAAACTTTTCAACAACCAAGAATCCATCCAAAGTACCTGACTCAACCTTATTAGATCAAGTTTTACAAGTTTTGTTATTAGCTGAACATTTCTTTTTCAGTGGCAAAATAACATAGAACTGTAAACACATAAAACCTATGAACACAGCCACATTAAAAAGTTATGTTAAATAGACTCATGTGGCATGCCGCATCAGAAAATGATTGACGGTGCAGCACCATCTATTGTCTAAGTTGCAGAGACAGAAAGAGAAACCACACGGGAGAGGATGTGATACAGTATGACTCAGGGCTATAAAGTCGGAGTGGGTTTATGTAGAGATTAAAGGATTGAAGTGCTGGGGAGAGAAAGTGTGGGCTGACAGACAGAGTGTCTGCAAAAGTCCTGAAGCCTGCTGGAGAGAGAAACACAAACAGTTGCTCATCAGAATAGAGTCCAATGTTCCAATGTTCCATTGTTCGCTCTAAGGATGATGATAATGATCAATAGTTTTATTATCTCACCACAGGAATGAACAATATAAATATTAACATTAAGGATTATATAGATTATTGCTAAAGCAAGGAGCTTTCATGAAGCCCTCTGGAGCGAGGGTGAAACGTTTCTACTAAAAAGAAACTGTTCAGATGACCTGATTGAGAATTATCAGATTTGACACCTGGATTATTGAGCATGAACTTTCTTGTCTTCAGTAGGACAGTTTCAGTGCTGTGGAGAGGTTTGAAGCCAAATTGGAATAACTCAAGGATAGCGTGATCCTCCAGGAAGCACTTCAACTGGGACTTGACTATTTTTTCCAGAAGCTTAGAAACAAATGGGAGTCTGGAGGAGACAGGCAGGAAGTTAGATACTACTGAGGGGTCAAGGTTTTTTTTTTTTTTTTTTTCAGGAATGGTTGAACAGCAGCATGTTTTAATGTTTTTGGTACCATGCCTGTCGATAAACTGAATGAAAATGGTCATATCTCAACTAAAAAAATCATTTATAAATATGGGAAAAATCCATAAATATGTTGCTTCGGTGTATAATTGTGGAGCATGCAAATTACCGGTATGCAAAAAAACTTACTTATAGGCTGAAAGTACAGTATGCTTGTGTATGTGTGCAGCATTCTGACAGCAAAATAGTGCATGAATCACTAGATGGATTTCAATGAAACTTTAAGAAACATTTTTTTATCTACTACTGATCAACATTTAGAGTCAACTAGTTTCACAGACCACAGGAAATGAACCTTAGAAAATAGAAAAAAGTTGCTATAACTTTGATCTTTACACACATTGAACTAAAACAGATCTGAACCACTATGTAAATCAAGCAGCTACTGTTTCAAACAGGAATCAGATTGACAGGTTCTGATGGGAAACCCAGCCGATTCTAAATCATAGAAGTTGTGTAATCCTTCCTTTTTCAATCCCTGTCAGTCCAACAAGAAGCCTTTTGGATCAAGCTGACTGATAGAACATATCACTACATTTTGTAAATGAGTTTAAAAAATGACATGATTTCTGTGACTGTTTTGCGTTCAAGTATCTTAAAGGGATATTTTAGGTGTTTTGAAGTGGTTCTTTGGAAACGTTCCATTCTTCCATCCTTTTTCTTTATCTGCTTCTCCTTTCCAGGTCACAGGCAGCTGGTGTCTATCTCCAGCAGTCAGTGTGTGAGAAGAGGGGGACACCACAGACAGATTAAACAAACAAACAACCAGTCACGTGCTTACTCACACATAAGGACTATTTAGAGGTTTGATTAACCTAACCTGCTTATTTTTGATCTGTGGGAGGAAACCGGACTACTTGGAGAAAATGCCCATACATGCATATAAGGAGGAGAACATACAAACTCCACTAATCAGGCGACTGTGGCTGAGTGGTTAAAGCAGTTGTCCTCCAATGCAAGAGTTGGGGGGTTCAATTCCACCAGCAGTCACATGCTGAAGTGCCCCTGGGCAAAACACTGAAGGATTCAAGGATTCAAGGTTCTTTATTTGTCATACACACTACATGTGGTGCATATGGTGGAATGAAATTGTGTACACAGGGTCCCAGTTACATCCAACAAAAGTATACAATAAAACAGTAACAAGATCTAAGATATGAACAACGTTAACTAAAAATACACTAAGCACCAGTAGTACAAAAACAATACGTTGAACAGCAGCACGAACATGAGTCTGTGTGAGCAGATGAATACAAATGAACACAGCAACATGAAGCAGGTCAGCAGCAACATGAACACATCAGCAGCAACATGAAACAGATCAGCAGCAACATGAGCACATCAGCAGCAACATGAAACAGATCAGCAGCAACATGAACACATCAGCAGCAACATGAAACAGATCAGCAGCAACATGAACACATCAGCAACAACATGAAACAGATCAGCAGCAACATGATGTAATATTTCACAGTGATTATTCTGGTTAGAGAGTCATGAGTCTAACAGCTTCAGGGTAGAAGCTGTTCCTCAGTCTAGCGTTACACTGAATGCTCCTCAACCTCCTTCCTGAGGAGAGTGGGGCAAAAAGTGTGTGTGCTGGGTGAGTGAGGTCCTTCTTGATGAAGGTGGCCCTCTTCCTGCATCCTTCCTGAATGAAAGTTTATGTGTGTAAACTAAGGGTCAGAGGCACAAGAACAAATATGAGGACTAAACTCTGTTGTTTCTGTTTATACTCTGAACACAGATTTTCAGAACATCTCAGTCCTGCTGTCTGCAGAAACTACATTATGTTTCAACTTCACTACCTCCATACTAGTAAACAGTTACAATGTTTATGACAAAAATTCATGGTGTTACTCTACAGCGAGACTAAATTTTAATTTCACTTCAGTGTTCAAGAGCAGCATTTAATTTAAGTTAGATACATTTATTCAGGCGTTTTCAGCAACACTAAATGAACACACAGGAAACTGATGAACAAAGAATTTTTTTTTTTTTTTAGAAATTTTCTTGGTCTTTGCTGTACAGTACTAGTGTATGTTTTATGTGTGTTTGTGGGAGACTGCTGCCTCCTGCAGGTTGTGCTCTGTCCACAGGAAAATTGACCAAAAAATTGTAAGATATTGGTCTGACATGACATTTGCATAAAGGAAAAGGAGCTGCACAGGAACCATTCTGGAGTCTGCAAGTGAGTTATTTACTTATTAATTACATCTCCGGGCAGCACGTTGGCACAGCCGGTAGAGCTGCTGCCTCTCAGCAAGCAGGTTGCACTGGTTCAAATCCCGGTCCAGGACCTGCCTGGATGGAGTTTGCATGTTCTGTCTGTGCATGTGAGGGTTTTTTCCAGTTACTCCTGTTTCCTCCCACAGACCAAAAACATGCATGTTAGGTTGATTGGTAACTCTAAATTGTCCCTAGGTGAGAGTGAATGGTTGTTTGTCTCTGTGTCCCCGTGATGAATTGGAGACCTGTCCTGGGTGTCTCTTGTCTCTTGCACAGTGACTGCTGGATATGGGCACCAGCGACCTCCATGACCCGAAAAGGAAGAAGCAGGTAAAGATGATGGCTAGATGGATGGAATTACATCTCAAAAAAATCTTTTCGGATTTATATTTAGAGCACTTTTCAGTGGGTTTAATCAACACCTGTTCAGATTATCATAATTTGTGGGAACATTAAATGTAACTTAGTGATCTGTGATTTATTATCACAGTACTGTATATGAAAATGAGGAAATATTGTACAATTATATTGAAGTATTTTAGCTTTATGGGAGGTGTTGCCTGGAAATGTTTTGTTTTATATATTTTTCTCACTACAGTTGCTGTGTTCACTTTTTATTTTTATTAGGCCCGAGCAACGAGGCGCTGCGAAGGCCTATTGTAATTGTAGTGTTTCAGGCCTGAGCTGATATTTTTCCACCAAATGAATTGGCCTTTGTGGGGCCTTATCATATCCCAAAACTCACCAGTTTTGGCAGACGCATCAGGACTGGTGAAAATGTATGTATTATAAGGGCGTGGCAAAAATTGCAACAGAAACGGCTCAAGCGCGCCACCTGGAAATTTTCTAAATACTCTCCACTTCAGCCTTAGTTTGTCATAGAAGCATGAAATTTGGCACACTTGTCCTTTTCACCAAGATGCACAGAAAACCCTCTGGCACCAACGTTGTATGATAAACAAGAAGGCGGCCATTTTGGAACGCAGTCCCAAATTTCAAAACTTTTTGGCGGTTTACAGCCTCCACATTTGGACGAACTCCTCCAAGGAATTTTGCTCAATCGGTTTAAAACTTGGCCATTTGGTTCAAAAGGCATGGGGGACCAACAGTTACCTAAACGGTTCGTTTCGGAGCATGCTGAAATGGTGTGGCCAGACCTCAAAGTTTGACATCTTGCCATGAAAAACGAAATGCTAATAACACCTACACAAAAACCGTGTGAGACATCAAACCTTCGGTGATTGATCCACATCTGATGCCCTCAGCGAGAGCAAGTGGTGAAGTGAAGGTGAGAGTCCGGTGAACGAATCTGGTGAACGAGTCTGGTGAATGATAGCGAGAAATAAATATTTTCATCAGTTTGCAACATTGTCTTGTATAGTGCGTGGTGCTTTTACTTTTCTACGGCCTCCATACATTTTCCTCACAGTAATAATGTAAAATAGTTGAAAAATATGAAAAAATGTGTAATTGATGGTGTTAGAGGAAAACACTCTTACAGATGTCCTGATGCATGCTCAATAATCCAGGAAGAAAAGTCCAACAAGGTTAAGCTGGGTCATAACTTATCCTTGTTAGACTTTTACAGATGTGTCAAATGAACCACACTCAAACACGACAGATGAAGATTTATCTCCGGCACAATTTTACTTGCAAGGTCAGCTATGGGAACAGTTCACATCAATGTATTCACATGAAGCACTAGAATCTGCAGCGTGCTGCATTGTCTGCTCACTTTTTATATCCCTGTCAGCTTGACAAGGATCCAGTGGGTGTTCTCGAAGCAGCTGCAGTCTCACATGGCACTCCTGGCCTTCACAGATATGGTCCATGTGCATCTCTTCAGCATGAGTGCTTTGGGAGACAATTTGGTTGTTTGATTTAAGGGAAAGAATGTAAGTAAAACATTCATAAACTCTGACCAAAATTCTCCTGACAGATGGTAACAAACTATTTTTTTTAAAATGGATATTTAGAACACCACAGATCTTTTACAAAATACAGGTAGTCCTCGACTTACGAACGGGTTCCGGACCTAAGAACCGTTCGTAGGTCGATTCTGCCGTAACTCGGA
>JARVLU010001586.1:20387214-20399526 GCA_031762415.1 Simpsonichthys santanae
CGTTTAAAGACTCACTACCCATATTTATAACCCAATTTTTGGCTGAGATCTGACAATTTTTTCAGTCTGACATGGAAAATATTGAACACTACCATTTCAGCCACTAGAGGGCGCTTGAGCAATATGGCAAGCCAAGTGTCTCATTAATAGGTAAAAATGGCTATTAATGAGAGACTTGGCTTGCCATACAAGTCACCTTCGTCTCCTCCTGAACTCCTGGAGCAAATGTCAAATCAGCTGCATTTCACAGCGCCGCCCAGCCAAAATGCAGCTTATCTGATCATTAAAGTGCATTTATTTAGGGAAAGTTCAACTTACTACAATGTCAAGCAAACGATTAATTGTTTTTAGGTTGTTATCTTGGTAAATTTTGAAGAAATGCACAGCTAGTCCTCTGTCTGCGCGCTCCCACAGCCACGAATCGGCTTTTGAAGTGCAGCTGATTTGACCGTCAAAGTGCATTTTGTAAGGAAAAGTTAAACTGAGACACACCTTTGCTATAATTTCAAGAAAACAAATGATTGTTTTTAAGTGTTAATCTTGTTAAAGTCCTCCCGTGCACGCTCCCGTGACCGCCATTTAGAAGCCAATCGATTTTTGGCACAACACTGGCCCACGTTTCTGGGTTGCCAGCAGTGATGCATAACAAACGTGGCGCATCTGCGGTGACGCATAATAGATGCGACTTATACAGCAAAGCGACGTATTTACGGTTTTTGTTTTGTTTTGTTTTTCACTTTATTAGGCATATTTGGACTAATATGATTTATATGGCAGTGCAACGTGTATGGCGGAAAGTACGGTACTTGTGTCTTAAAAATGAATGATGGGATCATGGCAACCAAACAGACATCGCTAATACTTTTTGACCAATGGGTTTAAGAAAACCAGAACCAATGTAGCATCTGGTTTACCTAATCCAAAGGGCAATACATCTAATTTGACCTTAAAACAGAAAAATTGCCAATTTAGTACAAAAAAAAATGTGATTTACCCACTAGGAAGTGTTAATAGCACGTCATGAGAGCCACAGAACAACCGAAACATAAAATGAGAAGCAGATCAGCCGCACTAAGTACTACGGTAATTTGAAAAAGTCAAGTGAATGCAGAGATAGATTTCCCCTCAGTTCTGCTGCTTCACCTTGGGCCCATATTATTCTGATTAGCTTCTGTTTTAAAGGCCAATGAAATCAGCAAATAGAGGTTATTAAGTCACACATGACCTACCTCTGGATCAGAACCATTAAAACATCCCTTTAAGGACCGAGATGATATTCATCTCATACAGTGACAGACAATGTTCAAAATGAATATTATCTCTGTCCTTATTACACTCCAATGTAATAGATGTGACCCACAAAGTAAAAGGTCACATTAGTAGCAGTTATTCATCTTTTTATTTGATCCTGATGTAATAAAGGCAAAGTATTAAAGTATAGTTCAGATGTTTTGGAGTGGGATTCAGGAGGTTATGAACGTTTTTCTTACCTGTTGTAGGTAGCTCTACAAACAACATCCATTTGGACAAATAAGATTTCAATTCTGACCAGATCGGTGAGCTAATGGCTAGTGTGAGCAAGGCTGGAAGCGAAGTGGACCCCACAAGAGTCGTTCGCTCAGTTAAAATCCATTTGTTGGACCCAAAGTGCAGAGCAGGACACAGAAAAGTGAAATAAATACTAGACATTTATAATAAAAACAATGTGTGGTCAAGACAACACAAAAAATGTAAACCAGCTGCAAACCTGGCAACAAACCATATGAAAGTGAATCATCTTTACAAATCTGCTGGGAGTGTTGATTACTGAGTGAGTGCAGGTGAGGTGAAAGAGCAGATGAACAGGTGTGAACATTCAGTTTGATCCAGATCCTGCTGGAACAGGATCTGGGAACTCCTATTTTTTCAGGGTGCATTCCATAACTGCTTGGATCTGTTATCTCTCAGTCTTACTAATAATACAATTATGAACAAATATGACTGCTTTGAATTAATAAAACTTGTATTGAATAACTGAAAATAATTACGTAAACACTCATTTTAAACACAAAAGCCACTTATAAGTTTCTTAATATCACATACGAGCTTACCCTTCAAGTAAGCGTTTCTGTTTCTACTGTTAAAAAAAAAAAAATCTCCACCCCTAAAAGTCCAAAGTCATTGCCCAATTTTACTAAAAAAAAATAACCCTCAAAAATATAATTAAACAGCACAGCTGAATTGCAAATCAGTTCAACAGTTTAAGTGGGTCGTTAATATTTTTTTAATAATTTAATAAAAACACAATGAGAGAAATGTTTGATGTGTATTGCTCATGTTACGTCATGTGTCAAAACAACAACACTAATTTGTCAAAATAACAACGGTCAAAATGATGAAAAGACAGTCCAATTTACATTCTTTATTTATTTATTTGTTTGTTTTTTATTAAATTTATTCATTTTAAAATACAACAAAAGAAAAAAACAGCAAAAGAAAGCAATCACAAATGTGACTATACAATATTAAGATTTAAAATGAAGGGTGGCAGAATGAAGAGAAAATCTTATTATTGAAGCCTTTTTAAAAAGTCTTCTCAATTTGGACAACCAAGAACTGAAGCAGCTTAAAGGCAGTTGTAATTGAGATTGGAGCAGGAGCAAGCGAGCGGTGGGGGGACGAGGGCCGAGCTAACCAGGCAGTCATACGCGGGCAGGAGCCCACAAGCAGCGGAGCAGGTGCTGGTGGTTTCACATGTGGAGTTGAACAACAACAAGCAGGACAGTGAATTCAGCGGAGAAGAGTCGATCAGTTTACAAATTAAGCCCTGGATGTGGATGATTAACTGAAGACAAGGATGACTGAGGGAAACAATGACCTCTGGCATATGGGAGCAATTGGTAAATGTACTGAAAACAAGAATATTGTATATCCAGATGAAAACACACGGAGAATCATGACTGAGTTTAAAACAAATAGCAGACATAAACTCAACCTACAAAACAAACACATACACACACAAAACAAGGTCATGACACTACAAATGTCTATACTGAGCTAATGAAAAAAGCGATCTTGAACAGGTGAGATTTAAAAGGTTCACGACCTTAGCCCCACTTCAAAACACCTGAACTATGACTTTAGGACTGAATTTTGCTCACGATTGATTCACGTTGTCTCTAAAAGTTCATGTTGTGACATCTTGTTATGAAAAATGCTCCATTTCAGAGATGCAGCAGTAGCTTGAAACTCTGCCCACAATCTGCCACATAATGAGTCTCCTGTCGCATGCGTCGATCAAATGTCAGCTCTGCTTTAATGTCGACATGTTCCGATTCCTGATCCTTCTGATCACACATGTAGCCACATGCTGACTGGTGACTGCTTCTCCCTCCTCCCTGGAGTGTCACCGAGGTGCCGGAGCTGTGGCGGTGGGCGCCAGCACAGACACCAGGGAACAGTTGGCTCACCATCATGCCAGGCTGGATGCCCAGTTAGTAATAACAGCTAGAAGGGGGAGTCCACGCATTGCCCGAGGTCTGCGCTCTCGAGAAATGTCTCTGATGTCATTCTGTCACCTGTTGTGCACTTCCTTTCACTGTTTTCTACTATTGTCTTTCTCCATAAAACCATCTGCTGGAGCGCTTGGCAACAGCTTTTATTGTTTGGACATCATAATTACACACTCACTCCACTTTCGCTGGCAGCACTGAGTTTAAATTCAGATGAAACAGGATCAAGCAAGAAACACATAAAGCATAATGTAATAAAAGGCTCTGAGGGGGAGTTTCGTCCCCTCAGTAGACACTTGCAAAATCTATTGGATGTTTTAAAAAAAAAATGCCTTTTTTAAATAATAAATGAATAAATAAAATAGTTGTGCAGGAAAATATATCCTAATCTCTGTGGAAGAGAGATGAAGCAGCATCTAGGATGAGGCTGGACGAACACTAAATCAACAATATTCTAATGAAAGGCTGAAATGCTTTTATGCATGTAATAAAGCTCAGACCCAATATTCATAACATTATTTATACTGTCCGTATATGAAAGGCACCAATAAGAGAATTGGCCTCTTCTTTTTCCATCTTATTATTACAGGATCTTATAAAAACCTTGAAACTTTGTCTGCGCTCTCATTGGCCAATAAACAAATGCACTTGACTCTTTTGTGTTGCTTAGCAACGGAAGCCAGTCCTTGGGTTTTTATATATGAAAAACCAGGATGCTGCCAATCTGGAGACTTGCAGGGTGCAGCATGACGGAGATGCAGCCACGATGCATTTTTAATTGAACGATTGTGAGCTTTTACAGGTGAAAAGATGATTTTTCACCTGTGGCTTCAGTGAAGATAATAATCTTTTTTTTTTTTAATTCAAATGTAATGTGTTTGATTTCATGTCAGCTTCAAGTACAAAAAATATATGTATTCGTAATGATTTAATTAGTTTAAATACAAATAATTGACTTCTGGTCATTGGAAGTGGGCTTGGCACTATTATGAATACCGAAGACATGGACACATGTTTCCTGGTAACAGGAGCTAAAGGTAAAAATTTGTGGCATGCTTTCAAATTAATTTCTGTGGCCTCAAGCCTTAGTACATCGAGGCATGAATATTGTAATTAATTTATTTTGTGTGTGTATTTTTGATGCCCTCTCGTCACATTTAATTGTCATTGTAAAGGTAGGACAGAAATGTACATTTTGTTTTTTAGAAGCAGGAAGTGTTCTGGTTTCCTTTATATCAAGTTGAACTTCCTAAAAAAAAAAAAATCTAAATATGAGCAAAAGGTACCACTGAGAAGAGCAGAAGGCAGGATCTGTATTCACTGAGGTGTTAGCACTTCTTCCAGTCGTCAGTAAATATTTTATATTTGCTCATGTCTGTTTATTGATGTTAACGAAAGCTTTAAAAAGCTCTGGATGCGCACCCACCTCATATGCAGACTAAATCCTGTCCGTGTGATGTCATACTGAGCAAAAAGGAAAATCAATGTGTGCAGGACTCATCATGTAACTATTTTTGATCCTAATGGATTTCTAGCTTTGCCTGATAGTTTGGGTTTAACAGTTTGGGTCAGCCTAACCCTTTGAGTACACGATGTACCTGCTCTGTTGGCGTGCTCATGTGTGTTCTCCTCAGTTCGATGGTTTGATCTTTTTCGCCTTCAGTGCTCCAACTCTGCAATGATGACGTGAACAGATGCTAAATACACATGTAAATGTTCAAACCGGGGTTTTTATTTTTCAATGAAAAAGCAGGGAACTGTGCGTTACAATGCAGTTTGATTAATCATCAGTAAACATTTTGCAGAACAATATGTGGCACGTGTTAAAAGGATACGGAGCACTAAAAACGACTGGAAAAAAATTAAACGAGGCTGGTTCTGCTTGTTTTATACAAGGCACTTTGCAATATAATTACAGTATTTCACTGAGCAGCGTTCACTCCACAATTCATGTTTAAATTGTGCTTTCATTTGCAATTGTGTCGGTAATTAACATCGCCGATCGCTCATTCACACAGGGATGGAATCAGAGCATTTGAAGTGGATTTCAGAGCTCAGGTGTTTAGATACAGGAAATCTTGTCATTATTGCCAGCGTGCAAGACGTGCAGGTTAAAGGTGGCGTGTAGCGAAGGGCACTGCTCGTGCTGAGAGGTAGACTGGGACTTGTTGTTCTTTGAACAGCATCACAACAAAATCACTAGTCTTCCACTCAGCACTACCAACACCTCACCCCCTCTCTCATCTCGGGCAGTTTTCATGTCCTCTTCTTTAATCTGCGATGACAGGAAAGGAAACAGGATTATGAATTTAGGCCTCATGAAGAACTGGTACATAACCTGATGTGTTGATTTTACAGCAGTGAAAGGGACAATGTAGGAGTCAGGGAGTCAGGTGTTGCACAGCTTCTCCTGTAGGAGTGTCAACAGGTTGTGAACTTTTGTCAAGAGATAGAACCGGTACATCCAATCCCCGTACTCCGCGTTTTCTCTCAACCGATTTCTCTCTGAAGCCTGTTGACATTCCATCCTGCCTTTGTTGTTTTAATGCCAACCTTTCAGCTCCTCTCGAAAGAGGGAGACAGGAGGGGTGGAGTGTGGGGGGCAGAGAGCGAGAGACAGAGAAAGAGAGAGAGAGAGAGAGAGAAGAGGATCACAGCGCTTAGGATGGCCGCTGTTGGCCAAGCGCTGCAAACTGAAACAAGAAATCCACGCAGGAGAACCTGACTCGTGAACTTTCAGCTCATCAAGTCGTTCTGTGTGTTTTAATTAATTGATTTATTTATTTATTTTCAGACAGAGGAAGAAAAAAATACATGGAAAAGGTCCTGCATCTCCAGAATGTGTTTTAGCTGGTAGCTATGCAACAAGACAAGGAGTGAGTGGAAGGGGGGGAGGGGGGGTGGATACGGGGGATGGGGACAGTTTATTGAGAGGAAGGAAGTGAAGCAAAAGGGGTAAAATAAATAAATAAATAAATAAATAAAGCAGGGGTCCTTGGGTGCAAACTAAAGAAAACACCAGAACAGAGAAGAGGAGGAAGAATCGATACCGCTCGCTGAGCTCATTTTAATCCACCGTCAATTTAAAGTAAATTAGGGAACCCTTTGCACTATGGATCTGGGAGTCTGACAATGAAAACATCTGCCGCTTCAAAATCAGCTATTTCGTTTCCGCACAGCTGGTGGATTGACTGCTGAGCAACAACCAGTGCATGTGCCAATACTGTTACCAGTAAGCGCACACAAAATAAAATAAACTATATAGGAAAGGGAAAAACAATACATGAATGAGCTGCTTATTCCCTCCAGAGCTCAGCTGAAAGGTTAGTCCTGGACGTGGGAGCTGTCCAGAGTCTCGGTGCTGAATGACGCCCTACTTTGTTTTTCCATCTGCTCCTCAGCTCCTCGCCTTGATTCCGGCCCGGTATGAAAAAAAAAAAAAAATCACACACACACACACACACGCCACCTGTTGCTGCACCAAAGTTTTTCCTCAGGAACCACAAAGATCTCTTATCTTTTGCTGTATAATCTGCCTCAATCCCAGAGCTAAAGCGTGGTAAAGGTCTGGTATAATCCAAGCTACAGGACGACGTGATAAACAATTTATTTTTTCTCTTTAGGCGAGGCAAGAAGAGGAGGAAGGCGCTCTCATGTGTGTCTCCTTTCAGACACAGTCAAGATTTTATATTTTATTTTACGATGATCTGACGCTTTTTATTTGCATTTGGTTTGGTCGCAACACAATTCAAGAAAAAAAAAAAAAGCAGATAATTTAGAGGAGAGAGAGAAAAAAACAGCCTGAAAAAAAAAAAAAATGCAGAAACGGCATTTGTATGAGAGCAGGAGCATGGAGGCTGCACGAGGGGTGTACTTACTGTTTCTCGACGGGAACAGCAGGAAATGAAGCCGACACGCAGCGTGTTCTGGTTCTGGATGAGTAAGCGACGCTTCACCTGTTTCACTCTTTGCTTTTTTATTTTTATTTATTTTTTTTTTTTTCACTCTCTCTAAAGAAATCATGTCCCATCTGAGCTCCACGTAATGGCCATCGTGATGTTACTGGGTAAGCTGGAGGAAGATGGATCAGAGTGTTTATAAGCTGGCTGGAGGAGACAAGGAGGAGGTGGGACGATGAAGAGTGACGTGACTTGACGTGATTTTTTCCTCTCTCTCTCTCTCTCTCTCTCTCTCTCTTTCAGACCGTGTGGAGGGCGCGGTCAGAACCAGCAGCCTGTGTTCACTATAGATTGAACAGAGCCAATGAATAAATAGAGACTGAAAGTATATGTTGTTTCTGCATGCATCTGTTTAAAAAAATACATTTTACTGTATGGTCATAAAAATTATGAGCTGTCCTAAAAGACTTGCAGAAGACCAGATAAATGTAACAAAAGCCTAAAAAAATGCAGCAAAAGACTAAAATAATATCAAAAAGCTAAACAAACGTAGGAAAAGGCTAAATAAATGTAGCAAAGAATAGATAAAACAAAAAAGCTAGATAAAGGTAATAAAAGGCTAAACAAATGCAGCAAAAGACTAAACAAATGTAGTAAAGGGCTAAATAAATGTAGCAAAGAATAGTTAAAACAAAAAGCTAGATAGTAGCAAAAGGCTAAATAAATGTAGCAAAAGACTAAATAAATGCAGCAAAAGCTGGATAATGTAGCAAAAAGCTAAATGAATGCAGCAAAAACTAGATAATGTAGCAAAAAGCTAAATAAATGTAGCAAAGGATAAACACAGCTAAGCAAAAGACTAAAGTTATGCAGCAAAGGCTAGATAAATGCAGAAAAAAGCTACATAAATGTTTCAAAAAGCTAGATAAATGTGACAAAAGTCTTAATAAAGCTAGATTTATGAAGCAAAAAGCTAGATATATGTTGTAAAAGTCAGAACAAATGTACCAAAACACTAAACAAATGTAGCAAGGGTAAATATGTAGCAAAGGCTAAATTAAATGCAGCAAAAATCTAGATGAATCTAACAAAAGGTTAAACAAATGTACCGTAATGATAAACAAATGTGGCTTAAGGCTGAACAAATGTAGTAAAAGGCTAAGTAAATATGGCAAAAAAGGCACAATAAATGTATCCAACAGCTAGTTAATAGCAGCAAAAGTCTAGCATGAATGCCAAAACTAACAAAAAGCTAACTGAAACATAAAGTAACAAAACAAGCTTAAGAAGTAGCAAATGGCTATCTAATTATAGGTTTTAAAAAGCTGGTTAGCCAAAAGTAACCAAAAGCTGGCTGAAAGCAAAAAGTAGCAAAACAACAATTTAAAACTTATAGTAGAAAAGGGCTAGGTAATAGTAGCAAAAGGTTTGCTAGAAGCCAAAAGTAACAAAAGGCAAGCTGAAACATGATAGTAATAGAAAAATGACAACATCTAAAGTAATATGAGACTTGCTAATAGTTCCAAAAGGCTAGTGAGAAGACAAACATAGCAAAAGGCTAAAATGTTATAGTGCAGATCAATAACTGAAAGCTAAAAGTAGCAAAGGGCTAGCTAAAAACTAAATGTAGCGTAAGAAGACAAAAATAGAGCAAGCATGCTTAAGCAAATTTAAAAGAGAACAATCTTTTTGAAGGATGAAGAGATCTAGATGTATTTCTATAAGGAAATTTTTGGTAAATCAGGTACTGTGGGGCTTGAATGTTTGTGAACTCTTACGAAATTACTATCTTTCTTCATAAATATGATGTAAAACATCCCCCCGATGAAGGTGGACACTTTTCCATCTCGCTCCTGCTTCCTCCTGCTTTTCTCTTTGTCCTGTGAAGCTTATCAAAGCCTCTCTTTACATATTTTGTTTAATTATGGATCTGGTCAGCTGGTCTCTCAACACAAATTATAAAGTTTTCTCAATGTGATGGCAGAGTGAAGGAGAGCCCTCTTGCCCTGATGGGACACTTGCAGCTGGATACACAAAGGATTCCTGGGGGCAGTGGAAGATCATGTGCCTGTCCATATTGTCCACTGAGGATGTAGAAGATGCGTACACACCGGTAATTGGATCTATGATAACAGAATTTATGCATTTTGGAGTTGGCAGTTATCTGGCATTGCAACAAATACAGAAAACGTTGGCAGCTGTTCTGGCCATTGTAAGGCTGCCCGGCTTGTGTGAAAGAATGTGTCGTGCTGTGAGCACTCGGACTCAGATGCTGTGTGAGCTGAGCCGTGAGCTGGACACGATTTCTGAGAATCGCAGGCCACTTGCGGCTCCTGAAACTCTCTGGCGAGAAGGAATCGACCTTGGAGAAGCTACAAGATCACAAAATTTGTCTGTTTGGAGTCACCACTGAGACGTACCAGTAGAATTATAAGGCAGACAGAAATCAAGCAGAGTCGGCCTGACCCAAAATAATTGTTGTTATCTGCATTTGGCTCCCCCTGTATTGGCCTTGAATTGGCCACCTATCTCAAACTCTCCTGGATGGTATGTGAACAAGAAACTCTGCTCCTCCCCTACCCTACCCGCTCCCTTCCCAAGGACATCTATGGACCTGTGTCAGAGCTGAGCCAGCTGATAGACACTACACCATCTCTTATGAGGACTCTCTGGTATTGTCCAGGGACAAACTCACCACATTCATTGGCCTCCTCATGCATATGTATGATAATGTCATCAGTATGTTGTTGTTTCTGTGCCAAGGTACTTTTTCTTTGCAACTTTCACACGGTCTTGTCTAGGACACAGTGTGAGATAGGCCCTTATACGTGCTCAATAATCCAGGAACTTGATCTTGAAATTTCTCAAGATTCAGTTCATGGACAGATGTCCTGACATTTTCCTTTTGAATTAACAGATATAATTCAGAATTCATTGTTCCATCAATGATGGCAAGCCATCCTGGCCCAGATGCATCAAAACAGGCCCAAACCAAGATACTACCACCACCATGTTTCACAGTAAGGTTCTTATTATGCAGGAATGCAGTGTTTTCCTTTCTCCAAACATTACATTTTTCATTTAGACCAAAAATGTCTATTTTGGTCTCATCCGTCCATAAAACATTCGTCCGACAGCCTTCTAGCCTGTCCACGTGATCTTTAGCAAACTGCAGACTTTAGCAAGCAACTCTTTTTCTGAGGTCCTCAGAAATCTCCTTTGTTCCTGCCATGATATACTTCCACAAACATTTTGTGAAGTTCAGACTTGGATTGATCCTGTTCTTTAAATCAAACATGGTGCCCACTCACACCTGATCATCCTCCCATTGATTGAAAACACCTGACTCTAATTTCACCTTCAAATTAACTGCTAATTCTAGAGGTTCACATATTTTTACCACCCACAAATATGTAATGGATCATTTTCCTCAATAAAAAAATGACACCAAGTAAAATATTTTGTCTCATTTGTTTAACTGTCTTCTCTTTATATACTTTTAGGACTTGTGTAAAAATCTGATGATGTTTTAGGTCATATTTATGCAGAAATATAGAAAATTGTAAAGGCTTCACAAACTTTCAAGCACCATATGTGCAACATTATTAAAATCAAAAGTCACTGCATATGTCTCCTGAATAAACTGAACATTTTTAACATATGAACAGCTGAAACCGTACAAATGATGCAGGTCATTTGATTACAAATAACACACAGAATAAAAAAATTTAAAAAAAGGAAAAAATCACAAAAACATGCTCCCGACTGTTGAAAAAAAGATCTCCTGCCGTGGTCTTCTCCTTGGTGTAGGCACAAAGGCATAATTAAATTATAGCTGAACTGTGAGATCAAGATTAGACATGGAATTGATTTTCTGCATAAAAGATAGAGTATAATACTACGTACAGTATATGGAGGCTGAGGAAACCACATCTGTGTCATGCTTTTAGGAAAACAATAAGGCCAAATATCTAACCTTGTTAGATTTATCTACGTGGATTATTGAACATGCATCAGGACATTAAGGCTAAATACAGTTTTAATTTGCAACATCACAGATACAATTATGCCTTTGGCTCATAAAATAAAAACTGTATCTGACTTACAAAACAAGTGCTATATTTTTTTAAACTAGTCTAAACAAAGCTGTTTAACTGCATAAATTAAAAAAAACAAACATACAGTGCTTCAGTAGTGTTATTAATATTACAGCAACATTTTAAACAGAGATAAAAACAATGCTTCATTCAACCCCAGTTAATGTTTTGCATTCAGAATTGGAATAAAAATAATAATTTTCCAACACTTCATCATCATCATAGTCATCAGTCAGTTCTAGCACAAAGGTCTAAAATCTGCAAATATCCCATCAGAACACACCAGCATCTTCAATTAGGATAGTACTAAGTTGTCAGGAAAGAAAGACAAACCTGAAAATTTACATGTGAAACAAACAAACAACAAAAACAACTAATACAACTAGAATCCATGTTCTTTCTTTTCTGTCCTCCTGTTTTAATTGTATGCACACGAGTTAACAATATGCTGATCAGATCTGCAGTGTTTGCCATATAAGTTTGAGTTTAAAATGACCAGGATTGTTTCAGCACTTTCAGCGATGTCAGGGTCAACAAAATAATCCTTGGTCCTGTCAACCTGCTGCTGCAGCAGTCTGCACTAACATGACAACAAATACAGAGGTTTTGTTGACCTTTGTTTATTTTTGTTTTCCTCAGAGGTTTCTTAAAAATGAACACATTACAGCATGTCTTTAAAGTGGGGGAGCGGTGGCGCAGAGGTTAGAGAAGACGAGCCTGTGATTGAAAGGTCTCCGGTTCAACTTCTGAGAGCATCAAAATGTGGGTGGGAATGGTGAAGCACCCACACCTGCCTCCACTCTCATTTGCCCCACATTGGGCCCC
>JARVLU010001586.1:20409550-20425717 GCA_031762415.1 Simpsonichthys santanae
GGGACCCTGTGTACATAATTTCGTTTCATCACATGTACCACATGCGGTGCAAATGACAATAAAGATTCTCTGACTCTGACTCTCTGACATTGAGGTTTTATTACAGGTTTCCAGAGTAAAGTAGTGAACTCCTAATGAAATTTAGCTAACCCCAATGTGAGTCATATGTTCCCTAGAATATTACTTCCTGTCAGTTTCACACAAAAATGCTCAAACTTTTAACACAGCTTTAATAGACAAAACATAAAATCCTTAATGATGAACCTTAATAAAATCTCCAGAAAGCAGAGCAGAACAGATTAAAAAGAAGACCATTGCTCTGCATTTTCTCATAGTTTCTGTGAAATACAAATTTTTTATCTAGGTCAAATCACATTTAAATAGGCAATCCTAGACAGCCAAGTTTACATCAGCTATGTTCAGTAGCAAGTGAGCAGCAGGAAAATATCATCCTGACCAGGAGTGGGATGTTATGAAGTTCAGACTAGGAGAAAAGACTATCAATCAGCACAAAGGCAATCAGTTACCTTTGTTGCTGTCAGTGGTTCCATCTTTGGTTTTCCTGTTTTGATTGTGCGACTTTTCTATTTCCTGGTCAGAAAATTAAATCAATAAACACACTTCATATTTACACATAATGAGTAAAATAGTGAATTACTACGGTCCAATAATTTGAAAAGAGCAAGTGTTGAATGAAATGATAGCATATCAAACAAAAAAACAAAACAAAAAGAAAATAAATGTGTTTGCTTATTGGTCATACAGAGCATTCTGAAAGTATTGTGCTTTTGGTAGAACAGATAGTTGGTGTTTTGCAGCAGACTCACATTAATACGATGGAAGTTAACACTCCAGTTGGCTCCAGCCCGGGAGGGAATAAAGCGATCGCCATGCTTGCTAGGAGAGGACAAGGGGGAGCTGGTGGGTGTCAGAGTTCGCACTGCTCCCACAGCTTTCTACGCGAGGGGAAGAGGAGAGAGAGCATTTTCTGACAGGGGGCCAAACAGAAACTGGCCATGGACAGAAATTTGAAATCTTAATAACAAAACAGGAGGATAATTTATGTGGCAGATGGTGCATTCATTTGAGGTGTTAACAACAGGAGGCAGCAATTTCAACAGCCAGTCATTTGGCTGGTAAGGTCTTGTTTCTGCTCCACTCTTGTGACACTGTCCAATAACTGGTTTGTTAAAATTTTTTACAACAGTAGTAACAACATATCTGCCCATTTTAAGGCATGTAATGTGCTATGTTATAATCCTTTAAGGAGGTGGCATTTATACTCCAATAAACATGATGATGATAAATTAATCATACACTATTTGAGGCAGATGGCCACTGATCCTGGATAGCGTAGTGCCCCTTGCATTAAAAAATCTGGGTCGATTTAAAGGAAAATATGATGTAATCTATCAGATTTCTTAACCGTTTAACTTTTTAGAATTACAAATAAGATTTACATAACTAGTTTGAAGGGGCGGTCCACCTCAATCCAGGGAATTGGATTGTGGAATGGTTTGGAGAGTGAAGTTAAAATGCCAAGTCAATGTGTACATTTAAGAAAATGATCAAAACTGAATTGTTAAAAGAATATATATGAAGTAGCATAATGTGTATTGTACTGGAGTTTAAAAAAATTAGAAAGTTATTCATTTTGTTCCGTTACTGAAGATTATTTTTGATTGAACTACTGTAATTGTTTGAAAAAAGGGGCAGATATAAGATTATTTCTTCTTTCTGCTACTTTCATTTTTTATATTTTGCATGTTATTGTTTATAGGATTGTTTTGTATTGTATTTTAAAAATGAACAAATTTTATAAATAAATAAATATCAATTTTGTGGAAATGAACCACATAATCTTATTGAAATGGACTCACTGAACTTACCGGTACTTTAAATGGCTTTTGTAGCAATTTGGAGCTACAGTACATGAATTAACTAAACTCATAAAAATTTTGTAAAATATACTTAATGTACTTATTTTAGTTCTTTGGAATCAATATGAAATGTAATCAAAAGTTGTAGTACAGTAACAGTCATTCCATACATCCAGACATGTAAAGAAAGTTCTGAATCAAATCAGTGGTAGGCTGCAATTTTAAACCAAATCCCAGCAACTTTCTTCTTCTTCTTTCGGCTTCTCCCTTTGTTAGGTGTCACCACAGCGAACTAGTTGCACGCAGACTTGGCAATTGTTTTTACGCCGAATGCCCTTCCTGACGCAACCACAGACCACCGAGCTACCACAGCCCTCTGCGTGGAGCAGAGAGCCGATATCTAGGGTGCCCAGGGGAGCTGATGGTGTGGGTTAAGGGCCTTGCTCAAGGGCCCAGAGTGGGGCAGATGAGGGTGGAGACAGGTGTGACTGCTTCACCTATCCCACCCACATTCTTGATGTTGTCGGTACTGGGGCTTGAACCGGCGATCTTCCGATCACAAGCTCACCTTGTGACTAAAAAATTAAAAAACAAAACAATACAGTACTGTGTGCATTATTTACTTACTATAGGGCTGGCATTTTCATTTTGGATATTAATCTGTCTTAGCAGCCTGCACTCATAGTCTTGATCCATGATGTCTGAAAACAAGACAACACAACAATGAAATGGTAGCACAAACACAGAGCCCCGTCTTGCCTGATCTAATGAATACCCATAATCATGCCTTTTCATAAGTCACTTGTCATTCAGTACATTTACATCACTGCTAATACCGGCGTATCATCTCTGAATCGTATCTTATACATACATTAATGGCCAAACGCATGATGCAATTATCCATTCAACCTTTTTTTTATACAGGTTAGTCTCATTGAATCACGAGGACTCATTGATTTCCAAGCGAGACCTGTATGTAAATTATGCAATTTAAAAACGCATTCAAAACAATGAAACCAAGAGCATTAAACTCTGGAGCAGTTGTTTCATTCTAGATTGAAATAAGGTTAATCTAAAATTAAAGAGTGCCTTTACGGGTTGCTTGGTTTATCCATGGCTGAGCTCGATCTAATGCTAACAGCACTTCACAATCGCAGAGTAAACGAACTTGACTAGAAAATTATCCTAACAGCACAAACTATCTTAGACGTGCATTTAGACGGAAAACAACTACAGTATAATGTTTATCGATGGTCTATAATCCTTAAACCAAAATGTTTTTTTTAACAATTCAATCGTCTAGCATAGCGCTAAGCTAACGTTAGCTCCGCTAGATTTACGGTAAATTACGCTAGCTGTAGGGCTAATGCTTTGTCAACACTTCACAATCTCCACTTGTCAGAAGACTTACCTCTTCCCCAGTAGTATCTCGCCTTTACAGGCCGTTAACAGATGCTTTTGGTGTGTCTGACCGTGTTGTAATGTCTCCTGGTTTATGCGTTTTTTTTTCCAAGGTTGAACACCGAATTTACAGAATACAAATATTCTTTTCCGAGCATTCAATTTAGGGTCGCAAAGCACCACGGGAAGCACGTGACATCACTACTTTTGAACCCAACATTTTTTGTTGCCAAGGGAACATGTGTACGGAAACTAGGAAGTGCCAAGTGTCGAACTAAAAATGCGTATGAGACTTTCAACAAAAATGCACATAAAACATTTAAACCAATACACTTTTTTTTCCAGATTACTTTATTTGTATGAGTGGAACAAGTGTACTAAAACTAGGCAAATATATATATTTGTCATTAAGCAAAAAGTTAAAAATAAAAGACATTCAGTGACATTTTTTTAATTATTTCTAACAACATAAATATTTCACCCGTTTATCTGATACAGCAAAGCCCTAAAAGAAAATATGGCTAAGAGCAAAGCTTCCAAATAATTGGTGTAATTCTGAAGCATTTATTTCAAGAATCTGGTGTCACAAATGGTCCAATAGCTTAGCTAAAAGGATGTGATTCACAGTGAAACAAAAGTTAGACAAAGTTCAAGTAAGTGGCATAATTCTAATAAAAATAGACTCTTCAATATGTGCAACATGTTAAAATGAATATACAGTAAATACACAGAGAAATTGCAACAAAAAAAATCCATTTAGGACCATTATACTGCATTACTCCAATTAAAGAGGAGTAATGTAGATGAAGTTACTCGGTTTCATCAAATATCTTGAATTGACTCACATTCATGCTTAATGACTCAGCGAAAACCATGCTCTCAAGAACAATCATAGCTTCTCAATATTACATTATGTGTGTACAGCATGTTCAGAGGAAGAAAAATACAAAAATAATGTTTTTAAGTCAACTGATTTAATATGACAAGACTGACATTTTTGTATGTAAAATGGCTACCGATATTTGTAATAAATGACAACACAGTAGAAAAGATGTGTAACTGTACATTGAAAGAAATCCTTGTTGCAAGGTTTAGAAAAGTCTAAGGTAAAGCTACCAAATGTAAAAAGCTGGAGTGTCTGCAGTAATGAAGAGTCTATGAAACTAAAATTACAAATGGAATGGCAGAGTGGACTAAAATGTTCACATTTAGAACACAAGGCTGGTCTACAGGGAGGATGTATCTCTGGGTTTGAGCTGTTGACCATTGCTGACCTGGAAACGAGTTTCATCAGATATACCATATTGTTCCAAGGGATCCTGTGGAGAAAGCAGGCAGTGAGAACAGACTGGAAGAAATACGGTTTTCTCTAATTTATTACTCATTTATTAAAGAAGAACTAAACTTGGCATTAAATAAATAGTTCAGCAAAATTGCAAAAGACAAACAAGAACCAAGAGGTATTTAATGCTCTGCTTTTTATTCATTTTATTTGCAGTGTGTACTCATTCTAGTCTAATTGTTGTTTATGGAAATTTAAGAATTTCACTTCAGCTTATGGTCCAGAGTGGATGCATGAATGAAACTGTAGCTACTGTTTATTCTGCAGCATTTATTATTGAGTTTCATCCATCCATTATCTTTTACCCGCTTCTTCATTTTCCGATCGCGGGGAGTCACTGGTGCCCATTTCCAGCCATCACTGTCTCCAGTCCATCACAGTGACACATAGAGACAAATGAGACAACCATTCACTCTCTCGCTCACACCAAGGGACAATGTAGAGTTACCAATCAGCCTAACATGCATGTTTTTGGTATGTGGGAGGAAACCAGAGTACCCGGAGAAAAACCCACGCATGCACAGAAAGAACATGCAAACTCCACCCAGAATGGCCTTGGGCTGGGATTTGAACCAGCGAGACCTGCTCGCTGAGAGGCAGCAGCTCTACCTACTGCGCCGTCACTGAACTGTAATAAACTGTAAAAGCATGTGGATCATCCTGAGAAACAAGGAGTTTGAAGTTTCTACCTAAAATCTTCCAAAATACTTTACCCAAAATTTAAAAAAAGATTAAACAAGCAAAAATGAGCAAACACTGTCAAACCCAAACAGATTTCCTTCAAACACAACTCACACCGCACATTTCTGAGGTATGACTTGAATCAGTTTGAAACAAACCTGCCACTGTTAGCCTTACCTTCCCAGTGAGCCTGTGGATTTCTGTTCGATAATAAACAAGATTCCTCCTCATAAACTCGTAACTGCAGAAAACGACATTTCATTAAACGAGGGGTGAAATAAAATCACAACTTTAAAGCACATTCAGACAAGATTGGGACCACATGTAGGCTTGTTGCAGGCAGCACATTTATGATAAATGTTTAACTTTGGTTCCAATCAAATTACTGTACTGTATATGAAACATTTTTATTCTGACTATTTTGATCCATTTGTCATAATGTGCCAGTTTTGTCCAGAATGTAATTAACAAGCATTAAGACAGTATGTTGAAGTATATTGAACCAAATCAACTGAGGCCTGACACAAAATAAACATGTGTATTGTGCCACACTTCCTGAATTTAGCTGATAATGATGAGCTCTTCCTATTACGCTCGACCACCACCGTCAGAATACTCAGCAGGGGTGGACATAAGGACATTTTTCAGGTTGTCCAGCAGACACCCTCTTGACAGAATCTGGTCGTCCGCAATCTTTACAACAATGAAGGCAAAACAATCTAAAGAAAAATGTAATTTAATAAGTTAGTGTAATATAGACAAATTTTACTATACTACATACAAATGTTCTCCATCAGCCATATTGTGGACTGCTTGAAATTTCTAAGCTGCTGAGTGGAAGACTCTTTCAGGAGCTGCTCCATTGGAACTCCCTCATTCAGATTAAAGCAGAACGAAAGCTAGACGTTTTCCTCCACCTAGAGGTTACTACCCAAGCACACTCTCCACCCCCAATACCACACCAAACGAGAGCGTTTCCCTGCATATGGGTCATTTCTCCATGGTTTTCATACTGTGTACAAGCCCTTAGTAAAAGTACATAGTATTGTGCTCTGTACTGAAGTGTTGAAGTTGTAAGAAGACTTTAACCTGCATCCTCAGGACCAGTGGCATTCCAAAAGATGAGAGGGGTTTTGAACAACTTTTCTGCAGTTTACTTTTATGTCATTTCAGTGTTTTTCATTAAGGGGTTGTAATTTATATTTTTAAAAATTATAGCACATGAAGTCCTTTGCAGAGTATAAATCAATTTAAAAAAAAGTTAGACTGACAGATTTCACTTTTAAAATAATTATTTAATTCAAACATTTTTTAACAGGATTTCGGCTCATGTAGTCATTTAATACTATTTATTTTCATATGTGATTGAATTACACTTATCACAGTATGATTCTAAATATAATCACGTGTAGCTCATCCAAACAGCCACAACACCATGTTCTTGTTTAAGCATCATATAGAATTGATCTTTGTAGATCTATATGATAAACTACAGAAACCTGAAACAAGACTCTCACACAGAGAAAAATGGAAACACACATCTTTACTATAACCTGGGGCTTATAAATATTTGTCTTTTAGCATTATATTTTAATTATAAGAACTAAAGCAGCATACATAGCCTCTCACCGTGAGAGAAAACCAAACAGGCTGAGCTCGCTCCCGCAATGCTATGTGCGCGCTCTCTCTTGGAACCGGAGTTCGGTCACACGTAGGTTGCACATCTGCATGAAGATGATGCTGCTCAGGACACATTAACATTTAATATAAAGTTAGATTTTAGATGTAAAAGTCCCTGGGAGGTCGGGGCTCAGTGCAAGAGGAGTGGGTGGGAGCAATGGTGTATCAGTTCTGGTATCTCCACTGGCTGCAGTGAACTGGTCACACGCAAACACATAGGTTTAATACGTAGATGTTTAATAATTTATTACATCATGAACTTCGGTTGGGGTAGAGGGGTGTCCTCCTTGGAAAACAATAAAGGAAACACTGATTGGTGCTCTCACCTGCAGTCTATCCCTAAGTTGGGAACACTGGTCACACCTGCAGTGTATCAGACAACACAACCTGCCCTGGTCTGATTAGGTCAAACTGTGGCTCTGGTCCGCTTTATTTGTTGAAAGCAGCATCAGTTTAATCACAGTATTATTGCCAAATTGGATGGCTTTAAAGAAAGACTGCAACAAAACACATTTTCTCTTTAATTTTTACAGATGACAGAAATCTGTTGCGGCAACAGAGAATTTTAATTAATCTCTATTTCACTTGATTGTCCACTGGACAACCTCAAGACAAGATATGCTTGTCCAAGACGAAAATAGGTTGTCTCGGACAAACAAACCACTTATGTCAACCCCTGCTCAGGATAGAGAACTGACTCAAATTGAAAGTTAAACCCTATTTTTATTTAGATTAGATCAGAGTCAGATACATTTAGCTCTGTCCACTTGAGATCAAATCACTCTGGATTAATATTAACACCAGCTCTATCAAACAGTTTTGCTGTGAAAAGGAATAATTAGAGTAAGTTTTACCTTGCTTTGATAATAGAGTCAATCCACTCCTTACATTGCTCCTCAGAGCCACATTCAAACACATATTTTCTCTCTGCTTCATCTAGAAATGCTACAGGAAGAAAAGCACAGACATGTGAACGTGTCTTAAAACAGTTTAGAGTCAGTGTGGAAGTGATGATGAGGATGCTGGGGCTCACCAACAGAGAAGGTCAGACTGTCCTCCTTCTCCACCCGACACTGCTCCAACAACAAAGCTCCAACAGGCTGCATTAAACACACACACACACCTCAGCATTTATGTCATAGTGGTACAATGACTGCTGAATACAGTTTGATAACTCTGCTGACCTCCTCCTCATCAATCCGGAAGTAAAAGAGGAAGTTAACGATGAGCTTCACCAGCCTCCTCTTGACAACTGCAAAACAAAACCAAAGGACAGGAAAATATTGCATTTCGAGTACATCAGCTAAATGAGTAGCACGAACACTATGTGCGAATTTAACTTGAGCTAAAAAAAAAAATGCATCAACCAAAAAGGAAACAGAAAGTAACAAACCGTCTCCTTTCTTGGGTCCTCGCATTCCAAGTTCAGCTACCATCTCTGAAGGCTGACGGCTTAGAGACACCATCTCCTTCTCGTTGAAACGCATCACGTTGAAAACAGACAGTCGAGTCAGGACACTACACCCACAGACATATGTTTATTATGTCTATGACTACAACTGGTCCGTCTGAAAACATTTCACGGAAGTTGTGAAACCGAAACACAGCGCTGCGGTTGTGATATAAATCATGCAGTCTATTTCCCTGTTCTCTTATCTGATGTCCTGAAAACGTGACTCGAAGTGTTTGAACACTTAGGAGGCCACGACAGTTAGACGGAGGTATTTTAAAGACGAACATCCGTCTCGCTGTCAGATTCTTCTTCTACGGTAGACATTGAACCAAGTAAAAACTGCATTATCGCCATCTATTGGTCGGGGAAAGTATTGCAAGTAAAATGGTTATGATGGCCGGAGCAAGGTTTATAAAAATATTTCTTTTTCCTGGCACTCATATTGTAATGTATGCAGTTCCCTTATCCGTATATGCTCTGATTTTCAGCTAGATGAATATTTTCTACTTGTGTAATTTGGACTACAAAATCTACATTCTCCTATCCGTTAGGGGGCGATGTACTAAAGAATAATCAGTTTGACTCTGCCGCGGCGCATGCGTAAACGTAATTTATTTTTGCGTGCAGGTCTCATTTGGGTAAGTAGTGATCTTTGACCAAACTAGTTTTATTTAACCAATTTACAGACACTATTTTGTTTTATGGTTGACTAACTAATAGATGTATAACCAAATACCCATTTTTTAAATGTGTGGTTCCATTGTTTGGCTTGTATAAAATCGTGTGCTGTTGCAGCGCCGTTTATTAGCATGATGCTAACATTTAGCTCGTTTAAAGGATCGATTGGTTCTTAGACATCTTAAACATAAAATATAGTTTAATAGTTCATAAAATATTTTATATTATTATTATATTTAAGAGTAGTAAATTAGATTTCTAACAGATGAGCTTTGTATAAAATTACTAGGCTCAAAGGAGACTTGTAACTGCTTTTACATTATGGACCGTAAGAGTTCATACCGTTCATCAATGGCTTCGTTTATTCCTCCTAGTTTCTGAAACACAGCGGCTTTTTATTTCTTTAGGAGCAAAATACATTAGGACTAGCATATACATTTATTTATACAGACTACAAGTAGTGCGATTGCACATGTGGCACATTTAGCTTTACACTGAATTTATAGCATTAATTATTATATTTCTTTCTACAAAAACATGTGCTGTTTTTAAATTTTATAGCTCTAATCCCCCCCCCACCTGGAGTCCATTCCTGACTGAACTGGTTTGCGTCTGTGTTTGGAGCTCATCCCATCATAAAGATGGATTTCCAGCATCGAGCTGGAGGAAAGACGGGGAGTGGAGGGGTGGCATCTGCCTCTGAGAGTAACCGGGACAGACGTGAACGGTTACGGCAGCTGGCCCTCGAGACCATTGACATCAACAAAGACCCTTACTTTATGAAGAATCATTTGGGTTCGTACGAGTGCAAACTATGTCTGACACTCCACAACAATGAGGTGAGGAGGCACACAGTTACATTGATAAGTTTGTGTTTGAACTCTGATTATGATTATTTGGGCATTTAGTTTGTAAGGAGCACTTACAAGTTGTCTTCCTTTTTATTTTTAATACAGGGTAGCTACTTGGCTCACACACAGGGAAAGAAGCATCAGACTAACTTGTAAGTCCAATTCATTTATACAGTATATTGGTTCTTTTTTAATCACTTTAATTACTTTTACTAAAAGGTGTCCTTAATTGTTTTTATTGCATTGCCTACTGTTTCCTATTACTATTATGGTGCAGCTGCTCCACAACCATAAATCTGATAAACATTTATACTTTGTGTTGCAGAGCCCGGAGAGCAGCTAAAGAGGCAAAAGAATCTCCAGCTCAACCAGCTCCAGCTAAAGTAAAAGTTGAAGTCAAGAAGTTTGTTAAAATTGGTCGACCAGGCTACAAAGGTATGTATAAAAATCAGTTATTTGGTTTACAGTAATTGTAATACATGTTAACTATATGATTTTATTTATTCTTTCTCAGTGACAAAACAGAGGGACCCAGAGAATGTCCAGCAGTCTTTACTTTTTCAGGTTAGGACTTTTATTATATATATATATAAAAAAAACTTGCTCATAAACTAAATTATTGTAGTTCAGAAATAAACTATAATTTGGCAGCTGTAGAAGTTTGACATGTGTAGATTCTCAAACTGCTGCCTTATTCATGGTCCCATGTACATTTCAGTTCTCTGCATATGATCAGAGCCAACAAGCCTGTGAATCAGAGAACAGCAGGTTTTTTTTTTTTTTTTTTAGATGTTTATTACTTTGTCTGAGACAAACCAAAGTTAAATGCCACAGCATGTTTAGCTTCACTCATGTTTTTCCCCTGAAAGTTGTCAGCTTTGCTCATGTTCAAATAAATACAATGATGCAACATCATGCTCCATCTTAGAACGTTCCTGACCGCAACAGTAGTCACATGTTAATTTCAGACAGTGACATCTGCCTCAGTTTTTTTTTCTTTGTTCTTTTGATCAGATCGACTATCCAGAGATTGCAGAAGGCATTGGACCCAGACATCGTTTTATGTCTGCATATGAACAGCGCATTGAGCCCCCCGATCGTCGTTGGCAGTACCTGCTGTTTGCTGCTGAACCCTATGAAACAATTGCCTTTAAGGTTGTTCAATTCTGCTCTTTGTTTATGTCATCGTTATGCTTCTCCTCTCTCAGTCTTATAACATTAGGATGTTTGCTTTTCAGGTTCCCAGCAGGGAAATTGATAAAGCAGAAAATCGCTTCTGGACCCACTGGAACAAAGAAACTAAACAGGTACTGAACAGGTACTTGATATTCACAAAGGTATTTTACATCGAGCACGTGTTTTAACACTTTTGCTTTATTCTGCTCAGTTTTTCCTGCAGTTCCACTTTAAAATGGAGAAAGCGATTTCCCAATCCACCGGTCCAGTACTTCCACCCAATGTGAAGCACCCACTTCCTCACCTGAGTGGAGTTCACCCACAAGACTCTCTGCCACCGCCGCCAGGAGGGATGTCTGTTCCTCTGCCACCTGGGGCTCCAGGTGCCTCTCAAATGCCCCATCAAATGCACATGCCCCCCATGCCGATGAGGCCGCCTCCTCCAGAGGGTCTTGCAGGGCCTAATAATTGATCTGTTAGTCATTCATAATTACTTCATGCTGTTTAGTCGTCCTCTGTTCCTGTCCACTGTGTCCATCCAGTTTAATGTTGCAGGCGTGTTCCTGGGTTTTTCATGCATTTGTTAAGTGAGGAGTAAATGTTTAGGGCCAACTTGTGACCGTGCGCTTTTTTATATCTGGACACAGTGATGAACAGCTTATTTTTAAGACTGTTTTCTCAATAAATAACCATCAAGAAACTGAAGAGAAAAAAAAAACTCTGTCTGTTTCTATAAAAAAAAAAAATACTGAAAAAACTGTTCCTGAGCTTTTTAAACTACTGTAAGAGAGTAAAATAAACAATTGATGATGTGACAGGTGAGCATGCAGCTTTGACACTTGGGTGGTGAGTGCGTCGATGTGTGCATGACTGTCACCAGGTATAACTGATGTGCTTACTAGCATTCTGGCTGGGTGCGCCTGGGGTCATCTTTTCTGTTGATCGTGTTCTATGGCGCCATAGTGAGTTATGCCAAGCATTTATCATTTGTTTGGACCTGGTCAGTCTGCGTCTCAGTCTCTGTAATGTTTAAAGCAAGGGAATTTGAAACTGAATAAACCGATCTTTGATCAAAGAAATGACCTGGAGTCAGTGTGGAAACACAGGTCGGACAGATAGAGATTCCCCGAGTTTAGCCCAGTGCGGTCCTCAATACCATGAATTTGCCACATACATCCACTGATGGAGACAAAAGCTTGAATCTGCTGAGGAGAGAAACTAAACTGAGCTGTGAAGCATTTTTAAAACAGCTAAACTGGACTAATGATGGAGAACCTTCAGTACAGATCTAGTTCCAGATTAGAGCTTAATATTTAACATTTATTCAAGCTGAGTAAGCATTTATTAGATCACATTCAAAATAAGTGTGACAGTTTTATTTTGGTATACCGCACAGCTGTAACACTGAAACAAGGTTCTTTTCATGAAATATTTCAGAAACGAAATGCTAGAACCCACGTTGCAGTCATCCTTTAGTTAGTTCCTCTTCCTTCTTGGCTTTCAGAATCATATTTTTCTTGCCAGCTGTGCTCTCGTTTCACATCCTCTTCATCAGCTGCCTCCTCGTGTTCTTCCATTCTCCCTTTCTTGTCTTTGATTTTGTTCTCCCTGGCTTTCTTGGCTCTCCTGTCCTTTAATTTCCCATCTCTTTGCTTTAAGAGTTTTTTGTCTGGCAGGGACCTGTGTCTGAGGCCTCTTGATGCTCGTGCTGTTCCTCCAGTCTTTGATTTTCTTCTTTTGATCTCTGCATCATCCTCTTCTTCCTCATCATCATCGAGGTCAGGCAGCCACCAAAACATTACTTCCCACAGAGATGTTTCTGGCTTCAGAGGGGTCAACAGTAACAGCTGTTTATTTTATAATTTAATTATGTTTATTAGTTTAAATGATGCCGGTTTACCTCTGGATGTTGTCCTCTGTGCCGTAACATTCCTGATTGTCTCGTGGTGAGTCCAGCTTCTTCATCTGCTGTTCCCCGAATGCAAAACGTTTCTGTTGGGTTTAATTTTTATTTAAATGAGACCACTTAGCCACATCAGACTTGTCATTTAGATATCTCCTGTTTGAGGACTAGTGTGCTTACCATGGAGTCTCTGGAAGCCTGAGGTGAGCACCAGGATGGTGATGGCCACAAGCAGACAACGGTTGAGAGTCACATTCTCCCACGGTGTTTCTATCTGACTCAGGCTCTGGATGGACAAAGATTTCTGCAAGGATGCTGAAGGGAAGAAAAACATAAAGCTTGTTATTTTGTTCAAACATGAAAAAGGCAGAATTAAGGACGGACATTACTCACTAGGTTTGGAGAAGCTGGGTTCCTTGAGGAAAATCTTAGGTTCTGATTTTGGTTGCTGTGGAACAGGAGCCACTTCCTGTTTGGCAGGAAAAAAAAGTGTCCTTAGTTCTACCAATGAAGAATTTAAGTGTGGTGAATGCATTTTGGTTAATTGTGCTTATTTTGTTACTAACCTCTCTGAATTTTCTTGAAGTGTACATTTCTGAAACAGGGGAAAAAATGATGTATGATTAAAAAAAAAAGGCACAAAACTTAATAAAATAACACTATAAAAATATACTAGAATGTAAACATCAAAGTTCATGCTCAATAATCCAGGTTTTAAAAAAATTAAACAAAGGTAAGGTCCTCTGGACAGTTTCTGTCTTTTTTTTTTTTTTTTTCTTTAAACATTTTCTCCTTCATCCAAAGGACTTCATCAGTCCGAGGAGCCGCAACAAACTCATCTCCACAGGGAGCACACTCATACAGTATAGTGGGCCAACCAGCACTGGTAAGAAGAGATTTGATGCTTTTGAACCACTTTGGCCATGGCTGCCTCAGAGGAATCGACAGGGGAGAGGGCAGGCTCCAGAAACCATCTTATCACCAGCAAATCTGGTTGGTCCACAGTATGTGAGTGTGCTGCTTGTGGGACTGAGTTTGTATGTGGCTCCTCGGACTGATGAAGTCCTTTGGATGAAGGAGGAAATTAAAAATAATACTTTGTAGTAATAATAATAATATGAAAAAATAATATTTAGACTGCACACAGTGCAGGTCATAAATGCTTTCTGTGTGGAGGTTTGAGTCAAAACAAAAAAGTTTGCTGCATTGTTTTTAATTAATCGTTTGCAACACATGACTCAAAAATGTCTGCAGCAAAAATGTTCCCACAACTACTTCTTTTGACTGAGAACTATTTTTTCAGCAGCTCCTTGTGCTCCATTATTTCTGAGGTTTACCAGGTTATATAATGCAAAGTGTATGAAGGACAGATTCAGAGTCGATGTGTGTTTAGATGTACCACCACCACCTGGTCTGCGGATCTGTCGAACAGGTTGCTGCGGAGGAGCGTCTGCTCTTGGTGGCCACAACTCCTCCTCAAATGTCTCATATCTCTCGTCCATTTCTCCTTTGAGAAACAGAGAAGGAGGAAGATGGAAGCAGCTCAAAGTTTGTGTCTTTTTTTTAATTTTTAAACATATTTAAGTTACATAGGACTAACATCCAGTGGACAATTTATCATATGATTTGTGTCTGTTTAGTTATAATGTCTGAAAACAAGAGGATTCAGTGGAGCACATTGACTTTACAGTCATTTTATTGTTATCTATTTTTACAATAAAAATCATATTTATGTAATTTCCCCCCTCAGCATTTAGTTTAGATGTGCAGAATGATAAAGGCATAAATATTTAAACTCTCCACTTTGTGAAGGAAACTGAAGGTGTTTTGGCCCTCATAATGCTAAGAGACCTTCATGTCTTACATGACATTTCAACACTGAGCTAATGTCCTTGTCACCCTATAAATAGAAGGAGCAAAGTCACCAGAACAACAGATGAATACATAAAATGGAAAAACACACACACATGCACAAAATAGATCTGATATAGCACATTTCTTTGAGACCCTGATAATTAAAAGGACCTACCTGCCCAGACATTCAGGCTGCATTGGGGAACCTTTGTCAATGAGCTGTTGTTCCTCCACAGAGATGGCAGCACAGTCAGCTGTCTGATGGCCTGAGACAGGTGCTGCAGAATGATTAAAAAAAAGCCATTGTGCAGTGTTGACTGAAGCAAGCCTGACATCAGCATGTCTCTTGGGCTGTTAGATAGACTGTAAAGATGGAAAACAAAATACATATAATTAGTTTGAAAACTGAGCAAAAAAAAAAAGTTTTTGTTAGTAAAATGCATACATCTCTAAATTTTAGAGTTTCTTTTGTATTGTTCTTAATATAAAGGCGATCATATATTTGCAATATTTTGTTTAACTGTAAAAATGTGCCACAAGTTACAGATTTCATTAAATGTTTTAATGGTTTCCTGTCACTGCGTCTGGAAGTCATGCTTGTAAATGACCAGCAGAGGGCGCTGCTATTCTTGGGGAAAAGGAGAATGAGGTCACTTTAATTTACTGACGGTCTTCTCGAAAAGCTGCCAGACAGATCATGCACAGAGAAACCATCTGATTGCAACAACATGACCATGTTATACATTACAGGACACACCAGCTTCTTGTAACTGCATTAAAGAGTTATCAATGTTACATTTCTGTAGAGGTTTTGAAGAATCTTCCTTCATTTTCTCTTGCTGATTAAATGAGTGGAGGCTGTTATTTGGTAGGTTTTTGAAGGCCACAAGAAAAATGTGTGCTGCAAACAGGAGGCTACATAACCAGATGTAACAGTGACTTGGTTATGTTGGAGTTATAGGCGGGTGCAACTTCATGTGGAGAGCAGAGCAAATGTTGGTAAACAGGCTTGTGTTGATGCTGGTGAGTCATGCATCTGCTGGTGCCCACTTGCAGCTGAATCACACATTGCTTAATCTATCACAAGTGGACTGTAGCTCTGCAACCTTTGATGTGAGTAGACTGGGGGATGAGGAATACCCAGACCTGTGGCATACAGCATAATGTGCCAAACTGGACACAGCTGACCTACAATATGTCTGACTGTCTGAGAGATAACTGAATGCAGCTGATCTGTGTTGCACTTTGTCATTAATATTGGTAATCAG
>JARVLU010001586.1:20464152-20484585 GCA_031762415.1 Simpsonichthys santanae
TTTCTTTCTTTCTTTCTTTCTTTCTTTCTTTCTTTCTTTCTTTCTTTCTTTCTTTCTTTCTTTCTTTCTTTCTTTCGGCTGCTCCCTTCTTCAAGGCTCGCCACAGTGAACTAACTCGCACGAAGACGTGGCAATTATTTTTTACACCAGATGCCCTTCCTGACGCAACCACAGACCAACGAGCTACCACAGCCCTCTTGTGTGGAGCAGAGAGTGTGCGAGATCTGCTCTACCAGCTCCTGCACCCACAGTCAGACTCTAATCAGCTACACCTGTGGATCTTCAACTTGAGAATCATCAAATGCATCAGAAGACATTCAGCCAGTGCTGGAGCATTACCTGCCAACGGTAGTCTTGTTCTAGCTTCCTTCTCGTGTTTAAAACTAAACATTGATGATTTGTATTTTCCATGCCGCCAGTGAGTTAACTTGATGTCCTCCTGTTTGGTGATTCGTCCTCTGTGGATCTTGAGCTGCCTCCACACTTTCATTTCCTTTTCCTGGAACTATTTGTGTCAACCCACCCCACGTCTGACCCCGAACTCCATTGTAAGGATCAACAATGTCATTATCACCCTTTACTGGAAGGACTCTAACCACCTCTTTGCTCCTCAGGGTTCCAGTCCTCTCCTTGGCTTAGTGCATTTCTCACTTTGTAAGTTAACACTGTAAACTGATTTTGAGTCTCTGGTCCCACTGGTCCTTGTATCTGGCTATGACCACAATCGTCACAGAGAGCTGTCTTCTAGGGCGCCCGGGAGAGCAGATGGTGGGGGTTAAGGTCCTTGCTCAAGGGTTCATAGTGAGGCAAATGAGGGTGGAGGCAAGTGTGGGCGTTTCACCTTTTCCACCCAAAATGATATTAGTCCAACGAGTTGAACCAGCGACCTTCTGATCAGTCCCACCTTCTCTAACCTCTGCGCCTCCACTCGCCTGACAGCTGGACCGGAGTCAAACTCAGAAATGACATCTATGACAAAGTCAAATGATTTTGAAACTTCAGTAGCTGGGACTCCAACTGGGTTGTGTTCAAAACCAAACAGGCATGTAGGATTTTCTTGCATGGAAAGAAGTCCATTTAAAAATCAAGAAACATTAATTCAGGTTTAATTGTAATGTTCAAATCTGAGTAATTTTATGGCAAATTGACAACAGCCTTTGCTTTATGAAACTATCAACATGCTCCTAATCCTGACTAATCTCTGAATGATTGATATCAGTGTATAACCAAATGAAAGCCACTTAATTTAAAATCTATACAAATAAAAAGCTAACATCCTTATATGAATTATAGGTGAAACTTTGAGCTCTGGATGCGTTCCGATCATGAACTTGATCTGATGTCGGCTCCTAACGGTGATAAAAACGCATCAATCCAGTGGAGTTCAGCTCAAATACAGTTTTAAAAATATGACCGCATTAGCCCCGTCCTGATCTGCTTTTACATATCCTCCGATTTCAAGCTACTTCGGCTGACTTATTGCACAGAATTGCACCATCTGAAGTCTGACAGAGCCCACAATACAAAGTTCATACATAATCAGAAAACTTACACAAAAGTTGTGCCACTGAACAGCTGTTTAAATATGCAGAGACTCAATCTGATCATTTAAAACACAAATAAATAGAGTTAACTATATTATACTAATACTTATGTGTGATTTTTTTTTCTTCTCTCCAACCATCATTCAATTCAGTTTATTTATAAAGTGCCAAGTCACAACAGAAGTCATGTCAGGACACTGAACAGAAACATTCATGTAACATACATCATCAGAGTAGCCTTTAAGTTTGTTGATGGAAGAATTCATTTAACTTCCTTGCAAATTGTCTACGCTGGTGGCTCAGTTGGTAGAGCTGTTGCTTCTCGACAAGAAGATTTCTGGTTCAAATCCCAACCCGGCAGGACCCTTCTGGAGCTTGCATGTTCTCTCGTGTCCCTCGCTACCTCGTGGTTCGACTTTCACAGACTCACTCTTTTGTTGTTTTTCAACAGTTGTCAACTTTGGTAATACTCACATGATTGAGAATAAAAAGTTAACGCAAAAATATTCTTCGGACAGGCGCCGCCATTTTGTAGTTTTCTTTCAGAATGCCTACACTGTAATGCCAGTCAAAGCACTACACTACCCAGAAGCCAACAGTTCATTCAGCTGCTGCTTTCTGGCGAACGTGAGGAATAATTTGATTTGATCCGAACCTGACTCAAAAGTTCGGTTTTATTCATAGCGACTGACGCTCAGTGGATGCAGGGAGCCGTACGGAACCAACAGGAACTGGACCAGGACTTCTTCCAGCCTCATCGATCGGTCTGAGAGCTGCTTGCCGACTCATGAAGCCTCTCAAGTGAGGAGGCATTGCTTGGAGATCTGGAGCTCACCCGGACTTTTAAAATCCAGATTCTTCTGGATTATTTGGACTCAGTCAGGACCATTGTGTGGTTTTGTGCTGGCTCCCGGAAGGTCCGGCTCTCTCAGAGCGTGCATTCACACCTGTTGTCCCGAACTCTAGTTGCCTAGGAAGTCCGGTTCGTTTGGGGAGGTGTGAAAGCGCCATTGAACTCTGTCACAGAACAAACAGGTGAACCTGGTCTACGAAAACTTGAGCACAGTTTTAGTAAAATTCAAATGCAAGCAGACCAGGCATCGCTCTGTAAGCAGGAAGTGGACCACTGTGCAGGGCAAACAAACACGATTTCTCTTACCTCACATGGAGCCGTCAGCTTGCCTTGTGTGAAAAACAACATTCTCCGTGGTCTTCTGCCTCATCTTCTGCTCATGCTGAGTCCATTGTTGAAAAATGACAAAACAGAACTCCTAAAACCGCTAAAACTTGACGCCACTCTGTTTTTGTTTTTATTTCCAGAAGAAGAAGAAGAAGAAGAAGAAGAAGAAGTGTCTTCTTCAGAGGTTTTTGTGTCATTTCCTTCAGTAGTTCTTGGTGCAGCGCCACCACAGGCGAGTGGGGGAACAGGTTGGCTCGACTGTCTCAGTGCAGTGTGAATGTGAACCGCACCAGCTGAAAATTTAAACAAATGGTCCAAATTTTGGTCCCCAATTAAACCTAATCTACCAGACTATCAGGTGCATGTGAAAACAACCTAACAGTCACACAAAAGTAAACATCCTCAAGGTTCTTTACGGGGCTGTGGTGATAAGTATTTCTAGCCAGCTGCTGCTGGTGCCATCATTCCCAAACAGGGATAACAAAGCATTATAAAAATTATTCACAATGACCTTAAAGTAATAAATAGGCTCATGAAGATTATTAATAATATTGACTGTATTAGGAAGCAGATCAATAAATATTGCATTTCAATCACAGTCCCCCACATAAAATCACACAAATATGTGTTGATCACATGAACTACACCGCCCACTGAGATACAGTATTTTAAAAGTCATGGTTTTAATCATAAGACTGTGCTGTTATCACACATTTCACACTTAAAAAAAATGTTGGAAAATGTGAGTCAAAACAACACATTGTCTAAAAAAAAAAAAAAAAAAAACAATTGGCAATCACAAAAGATGAAAATTGCATGAACAATGCAAATTCTTTTTTTTATTATTTAACAGCTAAAATACAACAAAAAAATGTTTGCCTGACCGTTTAATTTCTTTCTATTTGTTGTGTTGTATTTTTTAGAACATGTTTGTACAGTGTTAGTTTTTCCTGATTTCTCTGAGCCTTATTCCCCTGAGACACAGAGGTTTGCTGCTGTTATTGTGGTCTTTGTGAGACGCTGCCTGTTGACAATGCAGCTAAGAAGTGGGTCAGTTTGTGCAGCAGTCTGCGCAGCAGCAGCTCCGTGTCTGGTTTTTGTTTCCCATTGAAAGAAAATCTTGTGCCAGATTTCAGCCTCCTTTTTGGGGATGTATAACACAGTGTTTGCTCTGGCTTGTCAAATCTGAACGATGTATCCACCCTGATGGCTTTGGAGATTAGACCAAATCTCTGTGCGCTCAAGTGTGAAAATGTGTGAGTGACGTGCATTATAATTTAACATAAATCTGTTTATTTTCTGCTTTAATGCCTGATGCCACCACCATAAAAGAGTTGTATGATTAATAAGTAAAACAGCTGGGGGGTTTATTCATCTTGGTAGAAAAAATACTTTTAAATGATAGTTCAGATCTTTAAATGGAGCTTCATCAAAATGTCATGAATAGTTAATTCAAGCAGTTATACAATATTATTGAGAGTTCCCTAAATGAACACAGTTTAGAGAAGCAGTGTTCACTTCTGACTGGACTGTCGAACTAATGATTATGACAACTCTAATCTCAAAATATTAAAGTTGTTCTCACAAACGCTTTTGTATAAAACTTTAAATGTTGTCAATTTTGTGTTACATGATTTTTACATTGAATATTTTGATTATTTGCAAGAGGCAGCAGCTAGCATTAGCACTTCCTGTGCAGCCTGAAGTATTTTCTGCAAGAATATCATATTTTTTTTTTTTTGCCATAGCTGCGCAATGTGAAACTGAGAGAGGTGAAAAGCTTTTTAAGATTTAGTACACATGAAAAATTGTGAATTACCTGTATATATATATTTTTTCAGAATATAGCTATTATGTTATGGCAACAATCCATTTTAGTTTTGGCCTCACTGGCAAAAACTGTTAACTTGTCAGTCGAATTCTTGAAAAATAGTGATTAAAACAATAGTTGTTCATAAACTTTCCACAACTTTAATTCTGAACTGTCTCTTTAAGGCAAAAACCCTCAATAAACATAGATTCTGTTGGTGTTTGCATCTTTATGATCGAAAGGTCATGGTTTTAATATGAGTTGGTTGGTGCTGCCCATTCAGCACAAACCAACTCATATTTTATTCATCGGTTTGGGTCTTCTCTCCTCACCAGCATCAGAGAGCGTTTTAGCCTGATACTCCCTCACGGTGGTAAGATATTCTCTCTCATTTCCCCACTGGAAAATGAACAAACAAACCTTTAAGAGTTTGTTTTGTAGTGCTTTCTCAGGATAGTTTCTGTTTGAATTAAAAAAAAAATATTTCCACCTGTACTTATGAATCAACAACTTCCTGAAGAATGAAAGTTTTCCCCTGATTTATGTATGGAGATCTGTTTGAGAGCCAATGCCAAGTACTCTTTGACTGTCTCCATGTTGAAATCAGTGAGTGGGAGTACTCAGCGGTTGCCTGAAGGAATGTCAAAGCACAAATGATTCATCTTATCTTTGTGCTGGGCGGACCAAAGTGATTTTAATTCATACCCAGCAAACTGCCAAACCTACGCAGTTATCCATCATCGTTTGCCTTATCAAACACATAATATGGTTCTACAGTAATGCCTTTCTTTTCGCATTTCAAAGCTGTGGCATGCAAGGCTTAAAGGCATGGCTTGAACTGTTGAGAGCCTCAGCCCATGTCTGTGTGGTGATAATAAATTCATTGTGTTTGTCAAATTGGAGCAGATGGTCCCAGTGCTGCAACGAAAACAGAGTAGATGCAAAATGCATGATTTCAGCAGGAGCAAGACGTACTCTCACACGGCTCTCAGCATCCCACTTTCCTAATTCAGCCTTTAGATGAATTAGTGAAAAGACAAACTATATTTAATATCTTAAATTGATCTTTGTTACCGTGATGGGGCCTCACCAATCACACTTTTACTGTTAGGTCATGATGTCTCACATTAAGTGCAAGTACATGATTTACAACATTGTGGATGTCGTTTTTATATGGTGGTATACTTCATCTTGTTTGTAATTCTTTTATCATTTTCATTTTGTCCTCCCCTTTTCTTGTCTTGCAGGTTTCTGGTGCACTGACCCTGCCTGCAGCAGGCGAGGAGTCAGAGGACCAGGGCCATGACTGATTCTTCTGGCCCTGGTGGGCGTGCCTTAGTGCCATGGCCAAAGATGTGGCAATGGGTCCTGGCTACCTCACTGGTTTCTGTGATAACCTTGACTCTGCCAGAGAGCATCCAGGCATGCCCGCCTCGATGTGAGTGCTCCGCTCAGCTGAGGTCGGTATCATGTCAGCGGCGGCGGCTTACCAACATCCCAGAAGGCATTCCCACTGAGACACGGCTCCTGGACCTCAGCAAGAACCGGCTTCGCTGGGTGCAGGCGGGTGATTTGACACCATACCCACGACTGGAGGAAGTAGACCTCAGTGAGAATCTCATTGCCACATTGGAGCCCAATGCCTTTGCTTCCCTCCAGAATCTTAAAGTGCTCAAGTTAAGGGGTAACCAGCTGAAATTAGTCCCCATGGGAGCCTTTGCCAAGCTGGGTAATCTGACCAACCTAGACCTAAGTGAGAACAAGATGGTGATTTTATTAGACTACACTTTCCAAGATATGAAGAGTTTGAAACACCTGGAGGTGGGAGATAATGATCTGGTGTATATATCCCACAAGGTAAGCTTACCTTTAACTACAATGAAAAATAACTAGAAGGCTGTTTGTCTTTCGTGTCATTATTATCACATGTTCACTGCTCGCAAAATAAATCCAAGTAATCCCATCTGGTCTGCCTTATCCCCAGGCTTTTTCAGGACTGCTGGGGTTGGAAGATCTTACAATAGAACGATGTAACCTCACATCCATCTCTGGCCAGACACTGTCCTACCTTCGCAGCCTCGTCACTCTTCGCCTTCGCCACCTCAGCATCACTGCCCTGGAGGACCAAAACTTCCGCAAGCTGTCAAACTTGAGAGGTCTGGATATAGATCACTGGCCATACCTTGAGTACATCTCCCCTCTTAGTTTTCAAGGCCTTGACCTGCGCTGGCTCTCCATCACCAACACCAACATCACCTCTGTCCCTTCTGCTTCCTTCAAGAACCTGGTTCACTTGACCCATCTCAACCTGTCCTACAATCCCATCACCACACTAGAGCCATGGGCCTTCAAAGACCTGCTGAGGTTGAAGGAGCTCATCATGGTCAGCACTGGGCTGATAGCAGTGGAGCCCCATGCCCTCGGAGGTCTCAGACAGATTCGGGTGCTCAACTTCTCTTCTAACGACCTGCAGACTCTGGAGGAGGGTTCCTTTCACTCTGTCAACAGTCTGGAGACTCTCAGAGTGGACGGGAATCCCCTGTTGTGTGACTGCCGTCTGTTGTGGATCCTGCAAAGACGCAAGACCCTCAACTTTGACGGCAGAGTGCCGGTGTGTGCCGGGCCGATGGAGGTGCAAGGGGTCAGCCTCAGCACCTTCACCGATTCTGCACTCTTTGATCACTTTACATGTCAGAAACCCAAAATCCGCAATCGTAAAATGCAGCAGGTAAAAACGGATCAATCAGACTTAATGCGTTAAACATTTTAACGGTTTGATTGCTGAAGTTGTTTTTTTTTTTCAATATTCTGTATCTGTTGTTTCATTTTGTTTATTCGGAGTCTTCTGCATTTAATCATTTACGCACATCTTTCTCCCACAGGTTGTTGCTCGGGAAGGTCAACCAGTGAGTTTTCTGTGTCGGGCCGATGGAGATCCTCCACCTGCTATTGTCTGGATTTCACCACAGCGTAGGCGAATCACAACTAAAAGTTCAGGGCGTATCATTGTTCTCCCGAGCGGCACCCTGGAGATCCGCTACGCCCAGCTCACCGACAGTGGAACATACATCTGCATCGCCAGCAATGCTGGAGGCAATGACACCTACTTTGCCACTCTCACAGTGCGCGGCCAGCCACTGGACGCCGCCTCAGCCTTCTTTCTTAACCGCTCGTTGTACAGCGGAGAGTTCTTCAACGACACAAGCCTAAACAGCACGCGTGTTTTCCTCAAGTTCACCTTGGACCTGACCACCATCTTGGTCTCCACGGCAATGGGTTGCATCACATTTCTGGGGGTTGTCCTGTTCTGCTTCCTGTTGTTGTTCGTGTGGAGCAGAGGACGCGGTCAGCGAAGAAACAACTTCACAGTGGAGTACTCTTTCAGGAAATCTGAACCCGCCACTGGGACCACTTCAGGAGGGACCAGAAAGTTCAATATGAAAATGATATGAAACAACGCAGCCAGGGGTCCCTTGGGGGAGGCATGAGCACGTTCCAAAAACGTGTTTGACACACGCAAACACACACAGCCACTAACTCACAAAGAAGTCTGAAAGCACAGAATCCATTTTGTCTGTGGCTCCACTAAAAATTGAGCGCTCACATCAAATCTGGAGCCATGATTGAATTTGGTTTGTGAAAGAAAACCGAATGACCCTGACACTTTGCAGCGGTCTTCTTCAGCTTGTGGTTATAAAAGACAATATGAGGATTAAGAGAGTTTAAAGAGCTACTTTTCATGCCCCAAAAAAAAAAAAAGTGTTAGAAATTATAGGATACAAGATCCTTCTTTAATGAGTGGACTGTGGAGTATTGAGTTTGTTTTGTTTAGCAACTTTAATTAGACTAATATTGTTATATTATTATTAAACGCTCCATGTTTAATAGTCTCATCTGTCATTCAGGCCATCAGCTTAAAGAAGTTATAGATATACCTTTTTGTATAAGTTTTGTTAAAATGAGTAAAATAAATTAATAAACATAGCATTGAATAACAAGTATTTTAGCTTTATTTATCTATTTGGACCACAGTTAGTCAGTGAGGATCAAATAGGTTCAACCATCTCAATAACTCCACCTTTTTTTTTCTCCTTTGTTTTATTAATTGCAGAAATGTTAATTAGAGACCCAAGAAGAAATGTTTGGATGGCAACGTATCAAACAAACCCTTATTTAGCCTTTACTTCTTTGTGAGATTACACCAGAAACATGAGCTGTGTGAGTTTGGGACGAGCACGCTGGCCTGGAGCTTCTCTGGCTGCCTGTGGCCCAGATGGTTTGATTAAAACGTCTGGACCAGCAGACGCAGGCCGCCACAGAAACCATAGCGACCAACTCAAGAGAGAGTAACAGGATCTGGGTTGGCAGGACCAGAAGGGCTGTAGAGTTGGACGAGAGGACGACAAAAGTCACATTGACTCGTCCTTCATCTATCTCCCTTGCAGCGCTCCTTTTTTCCAACAGGAAGGAGTTGCACCTACTGGCCTCCGCAACCTCATTCCTGTTCTCTGCTGTCGTTGGTCAACCGGCTTTACCAGCGCTGCCCGGGGGGAGCAGCCTGGAAAGTTGGGTCATACTAAAGAGAGAGAGAGAACACTCAGTCCCACAACTCATCCTGGTTCAGGATGAGGAACAGCAGCGCATGCATCTTTTCTCAGGACGCGTGAAACAACCCCACAGAGTGAAAGCCGGCACACACACACTTATCTACTAAAATATAACATTCCAGCAATACTGTTCGTACAGCCATAGAGCAAACATTCAGTCTCCCAGAGAGAACTAATGTGAATTTGTGGAAAAATCAAAGCCATACTTTGTGTAAGTTGAATTTTTTGATACAGTAGCGTGTGCATGACTAAGTTATATAATTATCACCACTGCCATCTTACAAGTTGCCTCGATGATCACGAGACCATCTGCTGTCCCACACTGAGGTTGCTGGGATGAGAACCACACAACAACAAACACACGTGCATCACGAACGCACAAGCTCCAGAAGTCTCAGGTTGTGACGCTGACTGTTCTCTCTGCCTCGGAGACGGCCCGTGTGCGAATGTCTCTGCCCCCCTAGCCCAGTGCATCCCCCCCTTCACCCCCACTTCCCCACACACCCCCACTGGGTCCTCCTTTGGGAGGGGTCCCTGGCTGGAGACCGAGGATTCAAATGTAAATGAAGTTGTGTTAACCCTACCCACACCATGTGCATTGTATAGTGGAAAGTAGTACTGTGGTTTTAATGGGGAAAAAAAATACGACTTTCTTTGAAGTGTTATGTTGCCTCTGGTTAGGCCCTTGTTTTAATTTCTTCAGTTGTTTCCTGTGACCTCTTGGCTGTTTACTGTTTTAAAGTTCCTCGTCCTCCATATTGGACCGTTCTGTTCTCAACAGCCTGTAAAATACATGAGAAATGTCCTGTTTACATGTGCATCAGCTAAAACTTGGCCAAATAACAAGTTCAGAAAAAATAAATTAGTGGTTCAAATGGTTCATATTTATTGAAAAAAATAAAAATAAAGGCCATGATTCTGATCCAAAGACAGACCTACTTTTTATAACAAATGTGTAGTTTAAAGATAATTTGCTGCAGGAAAGGGATCAAATGAATCATGCAAATTCCATTTTTGTCCCTTGTCAGAGATGATGAAACCACAGCTTTTTTTTTTTCAAGATGAATAACTGAACAGATGTTTAAAGATTCATGAGACCAAATGAGAACAGATGATAAATCTGGCCTGGTTTTTAGCTGTTAACAGTATCCGTGGACATTTTTGGTTTTCGGTGTTGAGGACGGGATGTCGCCTTTATGGATGTCTCTTCTTTCCAAACCAGTCCTACTGTGTTTTCATATTTCTCAGTGGCTATTAGGTTTAGCTGACTGTGAGAATGTCTGTGGTGATTTTTGATGGTGTTACCGTGTAAACATCATTCTCAAGCGTTAAGTCTAGACGAGAGTGTTTTGTTTAATTTAATTTTCTCCCGCTTCCCTTTTTCCCCCGTCCTTTTCTTTTCCATTCTTTTTCATCTTCTTCTCATTTCCGACTCTTGACATCTCTGTTTACAGTATTAGGCTGGAGTATGGTTGTGTGGTAGTAGACACGTGTTCTGTGAGGTTGGTGAATCGGTGTTGTGGAGTTATGAATCGTCGCACCTCATGATGCCACCCAACGCAGAGCGGCGATTGGCTCAGCGGAGACGAACGATGAAAGGGGTGACCCAGGTTCCCTAAAAAACAAAAACACACAAAAAACTGGTTCCCATTGCACAACCATGCTCATTCCTTTAACAGAAGAAAAGAAAACAAGCTTCTTGAACTATATCAACCTGCACACAGCGCAGCATCACTCTGGGCTCGTTCTCTGGACGTGAAAACCCACAATGTATTTTTCTTAATAATATGCTGTCGCAATTACAAATGTTGAAAAGAATTTTGGATCTTTGTTTAAACTTGCTCTCTTTTCTTGCCTACTGAGCTGTCCATCTGTTTGAGAAGTGACATTTCTAAATTGGTCATGGTTGAAATGAAGCATCTGTTTAAGCCTCGGCAGTCCTTAAAAATTGAGGGCGCTCATTTTATTGCAAGCTGATAAAAATCCATTGCGTACTGTTTTATCTTACATGTCCTTGCAGAAGTAATGGCACATCCAGGTGGTACGATAAAGATTTGATCTCTCAGACAAACGTTCTTTCAAAAGCACTCCTCAAAAGTTAGCAGACACACAAGGTTTGCAGCCAAGCCTTAAGCATAACACTTATCTGTGTTGCACCATGGAGGCCATGTCCATTCATCTCCTCTGCCATGAGTTGTGTGAAAGAAGGCTGGGAGTTCTTTTGCTCTCTTCTTGTGTTCTTCCTTACCCACGGTAATGTATTGTTACCTATAATACTTTCCACTGGAGAGCTTCTCAAAGCCCTCAAACACCATATTTACATCACTGCTGCAAGCAAAACCTAAATTATTTGTTTTGGTTTGTTAAATTGCTCCCATCTGGCTCTAAATTAATAAAAGCTTTGTCATTTCTTATGCAAAGTTGTGTTCTTATTTCAGCTGAGCAAAGGCTCATTTTTGTCGTACCTTTAACTTGCATCTCAACAGCTTTTTTCTCTGCTGTCATTTCTGATTCCACGTTGGCTTTAAATAAATCCTCTCACTCCACATCCTCCAGCTGCTGTTTTGATTGGATTAGACTTAAGCTGAATTATCAGACCCAAGACAAGCGGTAATGGGATGACGGAGAAGTGAGCTTGGCTGATTGTCTCATTACTTACCGTAATAGTTTAATTTCTATAGCAGACCTCTAAGAACAAAGTGTCATAAACACACTAAATTAAAAAAATACACTGTTTTTAGTGTCTGCCCGTTTTATATGCTGTCATGGCAGCTTCAGTTTGGGGAAAAAAGGAGATGATGACACAGCTGCAAGCAGATGTTGGGGTCTGTTGGGAGCTTTGCTGAGAAATTGTTTTAACCACCTTGAACGAATAATTGCTTCATCCTAACCTTGACAGGAGGACTGCAAAGTAACCCCACTTTTTATGAGAGCTTACCACCACCATGTGGTCGAGCTGTGCAACAGCACTCTGCTGGTATATTTAGTGGAGGTGACCTAAACAGATCAATTAAAACGCTGTCTGATCATGTTCCTCTGCCACACGTCAGTGGAAGCAAAGGCACCAGTAGAAGTCTGATTTAAAGCAGCAGTTTTGACACTGGTTTGTTGGGAATCACCCTTTGACACAAATCATAACATGTCACATCACTAATGTTTCTCTGCATCACAAGCAAGCAAAATGATTGATTACTGCAAAGAACTAAACTTACTCTCGTGGGGTCTTTGCAGGTTGAATCTATGCATGGCTTTTCTAAGGTATATTAAAATATGATTGGTAACGCTAAATTCACACCTGAGTTGTATAAAAATAAAAGGTTTTGGTGTTGCTGGATGGAACAGAGTGAGCTTTACAAAAAATATTCAGTTCAAGCGAAGGAAAGTGGTTTATTCACAAAGATTTTTTGCAAAGTGTGCATCTTACAATAGAAACAAGTGTTTACTTGGGATGATTGTACTTTTACACATATCTGCTCACAATCAAAGGATCTGCTCTGATGTAAAAGCTGTACATAAAGCGATCGCTATTCCAAGCAGGTGGTGGGACTGATCAGTGCCGTATGGGCATAAAACTAGTTTTATTTTGAACATTGTCACTTTTTCAAAAAATATTTGGGGTAATAGGAGGCGAACAGATCTTTTGTAGACCTAATAGCTCTCTTTTCTAAGTTTACTCAATAACACGACTGAAAATTGTGCTTTTTTTTTAATTAACGAGAAGGTCCCAAATTTTTATTTTGGTTTCCACGTCTGATCCTCTCCTATTACCTCCACACTTTAGAGGAAGTTTTCACTAGTTCTGTATTTGTCAGAGTTCTCTTATACACAAAACATCAAACTGCAAATTGCTTTGGGTGTGTTCATCCTCTCCTCTTTACTTCTCTCCATGTATCATTTTCTCTCTTTGTGTTACTTTATTTTATCCTGGCACCAACTTCGTTAAACACTTGGTCATATCCCTTCTTTATGTGATTGCTGTATTGTCTCTCTAACACAATTATTCCTAACTTACGAAACCGTTGTGTGCTGAGGACTCCGATTAAATACAGAACTGGTTCAAAGACAAGCCATCTTGTCAGAATGAATGGTGTCACATGATCAATTATCATTATACACGAGTGGCACATCAATGAGACTGTTATACAGAAGACTGGACTCTGATCCTCTTTGGCTACATCAGCGTCTGACTGTATCTGCATTTTTTTAACATGTACATTTTATGCCATGACGTCTTGATCCTTGGATGTAAAGAACAGAAAGTGTACATATTAGATCTATTAGCCATATCATGTCATCAGATCTGTAGACCTCTTTGCCATGTCTGACAGAGGAATGACTGTTGAACTGTAAATAGTGTAGGTATTTGTAGTAACAAAGGATTTAACTGCTGCTTTTTTCCTCCAGGGATCACTCACGTTGTTTTCAGTCCTCAGGCTGCTTGGTCTCTAAGGGAAGGATAAAAATGTACTTGTGTATAAAACACGTTTTCTTTTTTAACTCGCTGTATGTTTTATATACTGTCTGTCTTGTAAATGAGCTCCTTTTTTCGTCATAAAAGCATGATGTGACTCAAACAAATCCCATGTGCCTTCTTTAAGCTGACATTAAAGCAGTGTCACAGGCTTGTAAATCATTGAATTACACAGTCTTACAACCTGAAAAATATTCACTAACGATCCACAAGATGAGGAGTGGTGGCATCTACCTACATTTAACTGTAAGATGGAAAACAATGTGGGAAGGGGAGAAAAGTGCAAGAGTATTTAAGATATTCAGCCTGTCCTATTTTAAACTGACCCAAAAATATCAGAGACCATGACATTTCTATGTTGTAATGTTTATGTGAGAGTGAAACAAAGTACTTTTGAGCTTTTATCAGTTTGACTGCTTAATTAAATTGAACCATATGCAGTAGTTAGTTTTATTTTTTGCCATTCTGTTTTATTTTTATATTTGTTGCATCTACGTATATTTGACAAAAACTGAGGACATATTCAACATGCATGAAAATGCTTTCAGGTTTTTTTCCTATGAAGCAAAACTCATGGGTAAAAAAAAACTAAAGTAACTATTTTCCTCACATAAAACAAACACTCACTGTATAAGTGGCAACTCAAATACATCGGCAATGAGTCTCTCAGAACAAGCCTACAACTGCACCATCACAGAAGCAACACAAGAAAATGTATTTAAATTAACAATTATGCTTCATGTATGAATAGGTGTAAAAAAATGCATGCCTTTTGAGCCATAGTTAAAACATAAAGCAGATGCCATTTAAATATTTGACTTAGATGAGTATTGTTTGAAAAGACCTGCATGAACCTGTTCATCCACCTAAACTATCTAAAGAGATGAGGGAGAGATAAATCAAAAAGATTAGGGATGCAAGATGTTGAATTTTGGGCCGATATCTGATATGTTGATATATTAAAATTTATTTGGCCGATAGCCGATACCGAAATTTTTTTCCCCCTAGACCTACTTATAGAGACTACATAACTTTCTCTGCTGTGGAGTTAAAATACTACATTATTCTGCATGGTCAATTTGGCCTGCTACCAAATGCAGATGCCAAAAGTGGTGCTGAAAATGATGTAACACTTCAACTTGGATTATGTTTACCGGTAATGTCAAATTTGTTCATGACATTTACTCTCTCTAACACAATGACAACACTTGAACAGTGCAAATTTGTACATTTTCACAGATCAAAACTCAACCTGTTCACAAGCGACAAGTGAAAAGTGCATAAGTACCGGTAGTAGTGCATTAATACATGTACTTGACAGTTTCTTAAATTAAAATTTAACTTAAAACAGAAGCCTTTATATTGGTGAGTTTTTTTTTTTTTCTATGGCATGGCCAATATTTAACTTTATCGCTAATATTGGTCGATACTGATACCATACCGATAATATCGTAAATCCCTAAAAAAAGATATCACGTGCACATATTTTTAAGAACAGTATTTTTATCACTCCTATACAGTTTCAAATAGGTCAAATGTGTGCTGGTAAAAGACTTTAAGACAAGTGAAGCCTTTAGAGTTAATCTTGTGTTTGTCAGTTTGGACAACAGAAGTTTGTTTGGTTTTATTTTTTTTAACATAGCTTGTAGTTTTACAAAAAAAAATCTTTATAGTCTGATGCAGGTGTTTTTAAAACTGAAAATTTAGCTGAATTGTTAGCTGAATAAGACAACTCCAAATATTTTTACCTTTGGATGGAATTGAAACAATCAATTTAATCTTGTAGGTCAAATGTATCAACTGTGTTGGACTTAAACTGTAAAAAATGTTGTCAATTTCCTCAACCTTTGCAGGATTATAGTCCCACAATATTATAGAGAGAATAGTTTATATGACGCATTATAAACACGTGCTTTGGAGCATATTTTGAGTTGGGAGCCACTACCAGATTAAAACGTCAACTTAGTTTGAAACCTCCCCTGGGGTTGAAAACCTCTCCTTTAGTGAGCAGTTTAGATTTGTGGGGTGTTGGTATAGCATACTTTGAGCTCACAGTACTCATCCTCCTCATCCAATAACCTCAGTGAAAAACATACTCAACTTTTTTGGCCGTTTTACTTTATTTAATGTCTTAGTTTCAGAGGAGAACATTTTATGTTATCACATTCAGTAATATTAGAGGATATCCAGAGTACAAGACCAAGAGACAACAGCAGGATGTAAAATGAAAAGGTTTTATAGGCCTGTTGCAATAAACGATAAATCAATTAATCACGATATATGAAAATTATCATCATCATTTATCAGCTTTATTGTTTCTTTGTGTCTCTTTCTACTGAAGACACTGGATGACGAACAGTTCAACTCCATTGTCTTCACTGACCCCTCCCTTTCTCTTTAAAATCCGTTTTAACGATCCAAAATCACGTTTTTGGGTTGTTAAAAGCAGGTCAGCTGAGAAGCTAAGCTACGAGCTAAGCTAACAGGCTAACCTCGGGATAAAACGTCCATCATGTCAAAGCTCCAAAATTCAGGGTTGAAACTTGTACCTTTGTGTAAAAAGTTTTTTTTTTTTTTTAAGAAGCTGAGAACTTGTTTACTGATTTTTTTTATTTTATTAAAAGCTTTGTGTGAAAAATGCTATGCTAAAGCTCAAACCACACCAAACGTCCACCATATTGAGAACAAAAAAACATGAATGAGAGCCAGCCCATGTCACGTCAAGGGGCCTCCCTCCCATTTTTCTTAGAGACACGCTTCTTGCTCCCTCATTATCCATCCTTCGATTCAAACAGTTTTATACTGCCATCCGGTGGTCAAAAAAGATATAATTAACTAACATTACTTACATTTGACAATATTTACCGGTACTCATTATTGTCAAATTTCAAACAATATTATCATTTATCGCAATAAATTCTGAGACAATTAATCACATAGCAAAATTTGTTATTGTGACAGGTAAAGTTTCATTTGGCAAGTGTACCAGTAGGATGGGAGCTGCAGGAGAGGAGAAATGGCAAGAAATTTCTTGGAGTGGATAGAGAGATTGTTAGTTTTCAAATTTTCTTTGTCTGCAGGAGAGGAGGAACCAGGAGATTCCAGGGTGGCGGAGCTGACCAAGGCGACCAGGCATGGTAGTTGGTGGAGGGTGTGCTGGACAAAAATGTTCACAGGCTTACACAGATGCATCACTGAAGCTCGTTCATGTGAATCAGTCAGTGTGCAAGAATTTGTTTATATGCAGTTATCAGCCCTCACAGACCGCCACTGATGACCTCAGCCTCCCAGCTGTACATGCAGGATCAAATCAGCTCCTCTCTGAGTGAGAAAACAACTCTCTGGTAACTCACAGCATTAATTTAACATTAGTTACTGATAAACATCCTTGACTTTGACCAAAAATCCTCTGACAGAGTGGCAGGACGGACCTTAAGGTTGGATGGCACTGTGTTTAAAAGGTTCTATTGTTTGTGGATTGTAAATGGAACATCCAAGCGAAAGGACCCAGTTTGAGACACAGGGAACCAAGACAGGGAGTCGTTGAATGGTGGGTTCCAGAAAGCAAGAAGTAGAAGAAACCAGAGCTACAAGGAGCATGAGGAGAAACAAGGTTAGTAGTGCTTGAGTTCAGACTGAATCACACCAAGGCCAGACAAAGTACTGGTGCAGAACAATGTTCCAGCAGAGTCTGGTTGGACCAAGCAGCCTTGAGTAGAGGATCTCATCAGAAGACAGGAAACAGCTGAGGGTAGGTGGGTCCACTCTGCCACTCAAGATCTGCAAGAGAAGTTAGTGGAACAAACCCAGAATCACGTGTCTGAATTTTCTTGTTTCGGTTTTCATTTTATTTAATTTTTTTCAGCCAAAAGTTTCTCCAAAGTCTCAAATATTGCAGAACCTCTGTCAAAAATGTATATTTTTTTAAAGATGGCAATTTAGCTTATCTCCTTTAAAACACATGTCTTGTTTTAATGATTACAATTTCCACATTTATTGAATCCAAAAACAGACTGGCCTGCCGAGGAGATTTTAATGCTAGTATAATATTTATACTGTATTGAACATTTTTTTGATGCTAGTGCAATGTTTAAAAGTGTTTTTATGAAGTCAGTCAGTGATTAAACTGACGTCCATCTCGTCTGTTGCTTTAGTGAAACTTTCATGGACAAGTATGAGCGGGACCTGGTGAGAATGTAGAGGAAAAACATCTTACACTTTGGCCTGATCGAGTCTGTGTGGTTAAATTTCCACACCGTTTGGCAACAACATCTCAAAGTTAGAAAAGATGCACTTCACAGAAAATGCAGACAGTTGTTTCTTTTTATTTGTTTCGGTCAAACACACAACCAACCCACGCTGACTTCCACGTGGTGCCTCGTCTGTCCCAGTTTGACCTCGGTTGTTTGAACACGGGCTGAAGGCAGAGCAATACGACGGAAAGACTCGCTGAGATGAAGACCAGAAGAAAAGCCCTCTGCACCACAACTGTGTGTGTAAGTCTGAGCAGTGTGTATATGGGAGCAGGCGTTTGATCAGCCTCTTCGATTAGATGTCCACTTAACGAGTCAGATCGCACCGCTAACCGCTTCGAAGCTGGGGGAGGCTCCAGGATGCCTTGGCCCTCACCGGAAAGGTCACCCTACAGAGGTTAAAGGTGATCTCACACACACACACACTTTCACAGACAGACACTCTTCTATCCACCCAGTCAGATTCTCCAGCACCTTCCATCATTCTCATTCTCTCTCCCTCTATCTTCTTTTTGTCTCATTTGGGATTGATTGTCTCCACCATCACAAAGACACTTGGTTCTGATTGACTGATTGTTCAAGGAAGAGAGAGAGAGAAAATAAATCATCCTCGCTGCAGCTTGTACAGCGTTGAAGGACAAAGCGAACAGCACTTTTTGGATCCGATGAAAAATGTTGCCGCTTCCTTTGCTGTTTGCACTTCAGACACACTCATGATCAAATTTAGATTAAATACAAGGATTGCTCAAAGAAATACACAAACTCACTCGCGCCTGCACAACAAAACAAAGGAATACAGGTACAGAAATGTGGGGACGGTTACACACGCTGAGAAGGAAAGACGTGACATGTGAATACTCGTATTTTATACAAATACACAAACAGCACATATATAAAAACACAGAAAGAATGCAAAGAGTTCCAGATGCAGCGTCTCTCCCTCTCCTCCACATGTGGAGGTATTTCATCCTGTGGTTTATTTACACTTTCAATCAATCCATGCAAATAAATAAATAAATAAATAATAATAAAAATCATCCCGCCCTTAATGACAGAGGGTTTTTTTGGTTGATTCTGCTTTTTTTAATATGGCTAATCACTTTGAACACAGACAACTTTAAAGCACAAAACAATCCCAAAAACGTGATGTAAAACTGAAAATATTGTGTAGCTGATGTGTTTTTCTGTAATATTTGCTGTCGTGATTTTTCGTCGTCTGATTTCGTACTTCCTTTTGTTCACAATGGCAAGAATGTGTTGAATGAACCCCCCTGTGGAGACTTTTTTATGATTTTTTTAAAAAGCAGTACAAGGCAAATCCACAAACCATAAATAAAGCAATAAAACAAGTCGAGCTCACGTTTGACACTCTTCCTCAGAGAAAGATTTTTTACAAAAACAGCAAGAACAATCGTTACCTGCGACCTTATTGTCACTTTCGTTGCTAACCGATGCCAGTGTTTGTTTCGCTACATGAACCGTCACGTTAAAGATTTGAGGTATATCGAGATGAATTGTCCACACGTGCCTGCCTCGTTGTAAAGCTAACCTGGACGGAGGGCCCAGTGAAGAGGATTTGGATAGGCGAGGGGTCGTCAGTGGGGCATCGTGTAAAAATCGTGTCCTCCATGGTGATTTTTTTTTTTTTGTCTTTGGTTAGTTTTCACTTTGGTTGAGTTTATTGGATCAAAACTTGGTAACAGAATGTTTTAAAACAGTCAAACACACACACACACACACACTTGAATTATAAATTACACAAAAATATCTCTGTGTGTGTGGGTGTGTGTGTATATACGTAAGGACCTGGCCTCTAGAAACTTATTTTAAAAAATTAAAAGCTAAATTGTTGTGATAAACGGTGTTCTCCCTTAACTGCATGAAAAAAGTGCTGTTTGGATCACAACAAGAGCGGCTTTTCAATACCAAGAGGACCCCTCCGTCGTGTGCAACCCCTCCTCGCTTCACGTTAATCTTTAAATGATTTTCTCTGATCAGAGCAGTCCAGCCCCTGGTTGAAGGAAAAAGGCACTCAGCTCTTCCCACATGACAAATAAACCTTTGTGCATGCTCTGTAAAATATGCACACGTCTTCTGCTCTGTGGTTTTTGCCTGCGTGTTGCGGTTGCGTGTGCATGTTTCGGGCCCAGTCGTGAATGCAGCAGGCCTAATGCAGCTTCGGGTGTGTCGCGTTTATTTCCGCGAGGTGCAGAGATGCTTTGGCCAAAATTTGGGGTGTGAAAAGCCTACAGCGCTTCTCTCCTCTGGACGCCACACTAAATCAGAAATTACACCCTCGATAAGAAATCTGTGCAGAAAGTGACAACAACGGGTCAGTTTGTGGAGGAACGCCACTTCAGTATGTCCTTTAGGCCTCATGATGGGGCTGTGATGCTGCTGCCTCATCCTCCTCTCTGCAACTCATCTTTGTTATGATTATCTCCCGCTTGAAGATGCTACACAACAAGTGGCTGTGCCCACAAAAAAAAAAAAAAAGGTAAAAAGACACTTTAAAATGAAGAGGGTTCTCCTGGTAAGCAAAGAACACCACCAGCAGAGGACTGCAGC
>JARVLU010001586.1:20497567-20510468 GCA_031762415.1 Simpsonichthys santanae
CTTGAGCTTACTCCAGGGTTTGGGGTTCCGCAGCAGGTCGGACAGGGTGCCCTGCGAGCGGCTCAAGATCCGCTGCGCGAATATGGCCTGCGGAATGGAGTAGCGCTTTAACTCAGCCGTTATCCTCTGCGCCACCTCCTTCGTGTTGATCTCCTCTGCCTGGATGTTTGACCCCGACACCCCCTGTCCGCCTCCGTGGCCGTGCCTCTCGCGGTCGGCCAGCATCACCGCTCCGTTTGCCTGGGAGTGGAGGTGGCTGTGCGGGTGATGGTGCATGCCGTTGAGGTTGGAGATCAGGCCGTGGCCCCCTAAGCTCCTGGCCAGGTGCTCCTGGTCGCTTCGGGTCAACATGGACGCGTGGGACTCGAACCCTGACACCGGAGAGATCATTTTGGAGTCGGTGGAGATGTGCGCACCGGGGCCGTATGCTGATAGAGACTGCTGGGAGTTGTGCAGCGACAGCCCGCCAGACAGCGGGGACAGCGAGCCGTGACCCATGCCGGACACCGACATCTCTTTGGGGTAGTGACTGTACAAATTGCCCATAGACGCGAGTCCTCGATGGTCATCCCGCATCAGCGTGAAGCTTCCGCTGACGTTGCCGGCGGAGAGTCGCTGGTGGGCGGCAGCGTGGTGGTGCGAGTGCGGGTGGTGAAACTTCTCCGCCACGGTGGAAATCGGAGGTAGATGCTGCAGGGGGGTCAGGGTGGTGTATGTGTTACTAAGGCTCATCCCGGTGTCACACATGCTGATGGAGGGGTGGAGGTGTCCCGACAGGGCGGACGGGTCTGTCCGGTAATCCCCTCCGGACCCCTCAAGGAGGGAGGCCATGCCGGAGACCATGGCTGACCGCGCGCCGGGGACGTGCGAGACCAGATTCCGGGGTGTCGCGCTGGGGGACGGCGACGGCCGAGCGTGTGGGGAGCTCATGAGGTCCCCCGCCTGGGAATGCGACGGGACGCTGTGCAAGTTGTCCATGAGCTCCATGGCTAAAAGAGTGTCCTCGTCCCTCCCGCGCGCTCCCACTGTCTGTCCCTCTGCTCTCTCAGAAAACCAGCTCTTTCTTCCCACTCAGCCCCCCCGGAGAAATAAACCCATCACATCCATTGACTCATATTCACCGATGGATCCGGTGCTGAAGAGAAGTTCTGGCTCCTGCTCAGAAGCGACGGGCTCTGCTGATTCTGGATGAGCTCTCCTGTGCGTCGTCTCATCTCTGGTGCAGCAGCGCTGCCACTGAGAGCAGGAGGCAGGAGCCGCGCGCGTGCCAGAGACGAGGGGGCGCGCCTCTGTATTAAATGTGTGAACGGGCACGCGCAGAGGGTCAACAATCGTCCTCACTGGGATAAATTATGGGAAACACATACTGTAAACTCACTCACCCGTTTTAAGATAATCTATCACTTTTGTTTGTAAATGACCACTGCGCGTCACTTTCACCTGTGCGCGTGCGACAAAGACACACAGGTGACATCCCCACTTTATTTATTTATTTATTTATACATTTTTGGGACCTGTCTGCTTATAAGAACACGCGAGTTCCTCTCGGATAAACTTTGTTTTCCCACGGACTGCATGGTTTAGCATGCATGCGCTCAGTGATGAACCTGATCGAAGTATTGACTGACAGAGATTAATGACGTGGCGCGAGGTGGGTTCGGGCGAGAGGCGCGGCGGGGAAGTGTGGGTGTGGGGGGGGGGGGGGGGGGGGTGTCCGGTGGGTGAAAGTGGAGGTCACGAAGTTAGGATCCTGATGAGATCCTGGTGGATCTGAGTAACCAGAGAGAAGAAGCGACTTTTGGCTGGAGAGGTCCCAAAAATTCAGACGGAAGAATCTGCGCATGCAGAAAACACGTGTGACAAAATCTGCACGCTCAAAATTCGTTTCATACGCGATACATATGAAGTGTCTTTACACATTTTCTATATCTGATAAAATTCAATTTGATTGAATGATTTATATTTTTTATAGCTTCATTTATTTGATATCAGTTGCAGTTTATATCTGAATTATTATTGTTGATGTCGTTATATAATTTAAATAACAATACAATAATAATAATAATAATAATAATAATAATAATAATAATAGACTCATGCGCCGCAGTTAATACTTAACCAGTTCACCTCACGGCCCACAAATGCAGCCGGTTTTACCTGTGTGTGTATGTGTGTGTGTGCACGCGCGCGCGCGCGTGTGTGTGTGTGTGGGTGGGGGGGGGGGGGGGTCCGCTCTTGGTTTTTACTGTTGTTTAAATTCTCAAGTGTATCGTAAAAGGCGAAGTTTGCATTTGTAAAAGGAACGCTCGATCTTTTTATACTTTATTTTTAGATGCATAAAGTTGTGAGTTTGTTTGTTGTACAACAGAACAAAAAAAAAAAACTTTAAACGATGTGTGGATTGGTCACAGAAGCAGCAGCCACCTATGGTGATTTCACAATTTGAAATTTGCCTCTTTTTTTAAAATAAATAATATAAAGAATGCCTTATTTTTACATCAGATATTTTTAAACTGTAATTTCAAACTGCTTTTAATTTGGAAAACTTCAAATCATTGCTGTATCATTGCTGTGTTATAAATGTAAGATGAGACGGCCTTCAAAAATAACAAATTAATAATAAATATTAACGTTTTAAAACAATATGACTGATTTATTTTTTATTTTTTTGCTATAGCCTACAATTTAATTGAATTTTAAACAACAAGCCACACCCACGATGTTTTTTTTTAAGCGATTATTTCCGGCCGTCATAAAGCTCGAAGCAGTTTCCTCCAAAGTTCAAATATCGATCTGAGCGTTCGATCCATCAATGATCGATCAGACTCCTCGCTTCCTATGGACACAGGGCTGTTTGAGTGGGTTCTGGCTCTGATGTGTCTGACACTGAAAACTCGCAGGAAAAATAAAAGTCAGCTGTTGATTGTGATGTAAAAGGCCGCTGTTCTGAGATTTCACTTCACGTTGACCCATCTCACCAGCAGGAGGTCGTGTCGATAACACAAACAACATTTGATTTGATTTTTTTTCTTATTAATTTTTTATTCATTTTACATTGATTACAAAGTCTATCAATCTTAATTAGAAAATTTGGGTCGACTTCTGGGTTTTATCTGAAAGGTTTGACTCAGAATTTGGATGCTGTCGCTTCGGGCCTTTAAAACCTGTCAGTCATTCTGAAGGAACCATGTCTTTGTTCATGAGTTTCAGTGTGAATTTTACTTTTTTTTTTTTTATTAGTTATCTGAATGTAAATGTCTCTTACTGCAGAGAAAAAAACTTGTGGCTTTATCTTTGCCAGCTCTTTTCATTAGTTTGTCTCTGCAGGCCTGTGAAGGCTTGTGAGTTATAAAAAGTTATTTTGAGGGCCAAAGAAAATTTTATGAGGTTTCAGGCCCTTTTTTTTAAATTTTTTTTTTATTTTATTTATTTATTTATTTATTTATTTATTTATTTATTTATTTATTTTTACCTAAGGGCAGCAGGAGGGTTTAAAAAACAGAGCAAAACCAGCCGAGATGTTGGCTCCTGAGTGCAAAATGAAACATGTTAATTTGAGTTTACTCAAGATATTCTGAATGACTCCAAAACTTTAAAACAGAAAGAGTTTTGCTGTGAGATTTTCTTAACGATAAAATATATTACACACTTTACTGGTGTGATTTTTAACAATAAATCCTATTTTGCTGCAAGAACAATCAAGGCTTTATTATAGTATTTTAAAAAATCAAAAGGTTTATAAACACATTTATCATTCAGTAAATGATTTCTGATGTTTGAATAATAAAACATTTTAGTTTCTTGTTTCTGCTAATTTACAGATTTATTTTGTCTATAAAACACTTTTACACAAACACATCTGCAGACATTTTGAATTTAATGTTTTTAGTAAAAGTCAGTTTGAGACAATTTGTGTTTTAACGTCATTTTAGCTTTTGAGCTCATTGCTCTTTTCACATCAATATATATATTTAAACATTTCATATGTTTGACACAAAAGCTGACAAAGGCTGTAACATTTTCAACTATATGCAACTTTATTTCTTTTTTTGGAAAGGAACACTAATGTCACTAATGAATATTAAGTGTTTTATTTGCTTCAACATAGACAACGAACCAGGTTCATAAAAATTTATTTAGACAAAACAGAAAATAATGACATTAAAAACCCAACACTGTTGCACAACCGCATTTTTGTTTTGTTTTGTTTGGTTTGTTTCCGGACTTTTCTTTGCAGAACATTTTCAGTCAGTGTGAGCGTGTCCTTCTCATTACTCATATGTCTTTATCAATGCAAAATGCACAGAAGTACAACTTCTCCAGCATCCATATCCTCTCAGGCGCTGGTTGCTAAGTAACAGAAGGAGAGATGTATTGAGACAGAATAGTCAATCAATTTTCCTTTGAGGTGTGTGTGTGTGTGTGTGTGTTGGTGGTGTTTATATTGCACAGCCATGTTGTTCCTGTAGTTTGCTGCTCTCTTTAAGAGCACCATCAAACCGTGTGTGTTTTTGCAATGACGAATTAAAGCACGTGAAAACCCTCATTAAGAAGCTTGCTGGCTCAAAAAAATCCAATCTTGCCCTTTCATTTGTGTAAAATATTGAGACATAAGCTGTTTTATGCCTTAGGGTCATAGATTACCTTCATTCCCCTGCAGGGATTGTTTTAGCCTGCTTTTCATCTGATAAAATTAAAAAAGAATAAAGTTTAATCCTCACATTGTGCAGTAAAAATAACACACTGGTTGACAATGTAATAAACATCATTCCCGTTCTGAAAACATATTCTATTAAAAAAAAAAAAATGCTTAAAAATTATAGAAGTAAACAAGTTTCCAACATTTCTCCAGGCATTTTCTAAACATTTGTGCAAATAAACTAAAGGACTGACTTTTTTTGTGAGAAGCTTTGGGTGAAATTGGAAACATTACAATACATTTATGAAAATATGAGCTAGGTTTTACATAAGTTTTGTCTTTTTACTCATGAAGCGGACAACAGGAGTGTTCAGCAACTCTTAGCGAGAATAATAAATCACTTAAAATAGTCTGAAAGATTTTAGAAGATGTTAAATCACCCTGTGGAATTAACTTTACTCTCTGCGTTTGAGCATGTTCCAAACTTTGCTGGGTCAAAACTGAACAAATAAAAACTACATTTAAGACAAATCACTAAAAGCACAGTGCTGTCATCTTAATTTTTATGTTTTTTCTGAAAGCACCAACAAAAACAAATAACTGAGCTTATAAATTGCCTTCTTTTACTGTTAACCAGCTCGCCTCAGGTCTTCCCAAGGCAGAGAAATGCACACGTTTCATACTCCAAATCGATTTCGCCCTCAAACAAAGACAGACAAAAAGAGATGGAAGCTGAAAACTGAAAGAGAAGGAGCAAGAAAAATGAACGATAGATGACAAATTCTTGCCACACGGCTAATTTGTTCTTGTTTCATCCACCACATCTGGCCACTAGAGGAAGGGATAGAAGGATGTGAGGGAAATGCCGGAGTCATTTAAAGGCTTTGTGTGTTTACCTCAGGAAAATGCTCATCTCATATGAGCTTGCCACAACTTTGTGGAGGAAAGTAGTTTATTGTGCAAATGAGTGTGACACAAGACAACAGAGCATGGAGACAGAGCAACAGAGAGGAGGATGAGGACAGGAGGAAAGGAGGAAGGGAGAGAGTTGGGCTGGTGTTAAGGTGATTAGTCTGGTGGGTTGGCGATAGAGAGAGTTGATCAATAGCCTATCGATTGCCCATTGCAAGTGTCAGGGGGGTAGTGGGAAATGGAGGGAGGGTGAGAGAAAGGATAGGGAGGGAGTCGGTCCTGGCTTGACTTTTAAAAATCCTTTACACTGCAGATGACAAATAACCCATTGGACTGCAGGAGAGTTGAAAAATGTGGAAATCCTCCCCGCTGTACAACGAGCACACGCACACACCTGCTAATTCAGCGCGCACACAGCTGCAAATATTTCTCTGTTTCAACTAATCGCAGTCCAGACTATTTTTCAACTGCGGCTAGGTGGGAAAGAAAAATCATTTCTGCAAGTAGTGTGGAGGAACTATTGAGCTCGATGCAGAGAAGTTACTTAGCAGACCATTACTTCAAAGAATTCCTGTAGGCTGAAATATTCACTGGAGCGAGGCTCACTCGATACGCACCCCGAAACCTTTTAAAATGTTCTGCAATAAGTCTGTTCCAAATAGATTTTAAATTTGAACGCAAGCTAAAGCAGAAAAGAACAAAGTTGCCTTTTTTTGCACTTTTAAATGTTTTTTTTTTTTTAATTATTAGACTGAAAATCAGTGCTTAGTCTTTGTTTGGAGCCGCAAACAGCCAAATTAATGTGAAATCTTGTTCAAATATTGAGAAATCGAGGCAAACATTCCCTCAGGCTGCTAAGAGGAGTGCTAACTGGAGTCTGAAAAATGAATCGTGGAAGAAAAAGGCCAAGCTAATGAAGTGAATTGACACAGACACATACAACACAGTGTCTTGGGCTTCGTCTTGAAGGACCACAGAGAAAAGGGTCATGGCGTTACAAGGTTTGTCCTTCCCTGGTGTGGTCAGTGTCACGAGGTCAGAGGTGAAGGGTCACTCATTCTCCGACAAAATTCAAAGCGACACACCAACCATCCACGTTAATGTTTGGTCACGGCAGAGGAAAAGGCACTCATTGTAATGTCATGAAAACTGTCCACAAGATTCATAAAGTAAGAAACAAAAGCAGCACAAATAATTTTCTCATGTTAATGTTGAATGTGTCCCTTAAATTAAACATCTCTAAGCAAAATTTGCGAATGGATCCATGCGCTTGCTTAACTACAGAAACTGACAAATTGACTAAAAGTTGGCGCAGCGTTCACAAAGTCCATGAAAGAAACGTTTGAGAGAAGAAAGTTAGAAAATTCTGAATAAAGCTTGTCAACTGGACCATTTGATAAAGTTGAGAATAACCTCTTCATGCTTAATTTCATGTTTTAAAGTGTTCATTTCCTGTCATTAAACTCAGTTAAGCCACACTTTCTTTCAGTTTGTGCTCGGGAGTTTGAAAAGATCATGATGGCTTCACGTTCAGGCTCAGTTCTCGAACAGTTATCGTCCAAAGATCCTGCTCGAATTCATCCGAACGAATGAAGAAGGCTTCAAAATTCTGTTTAGAACCACGAATGAGAGCGATGAGTCAAACATGGCCTTCTCGTCCAAATACAGTACTCTGCCTCCGCCTCCCTTCCTTCATCCTGCTTCCACTTCCTTATTTTTCTTTTATTTCACTCTCTCCTGTCTCCTTCTCATGTCCTTGTCTCACAGAGACCCCCGCCCCCACACACTGTTTCTATCAAATTAATGTGCAGATATTGACAAGTGATTGGCCAAGGAGAAATGGATTATCAGGACGAAGAGGAAGAAAGGGACGAGGCCAAACTGTACCAGCTGGTTCACAAGCACTTTGTTGACCAGGACCTCAAGAAACTCTCAGAAGACTCGTGTCCACTTCAATCCTCCAGTTTTCTTTTTGGTTGAACGCTTCAGAAAGATAGAGCCACTATACGCAGAAACACAATAACCCTCTTAAATTAAGTACCAGGCACATTAATATCTCGAACAGCAGCCTTTACACAACACAAAGCTCCGTGTAAACAGAATAAAGCGCTGCAAACAATGTCCAAAGGGCTAGTTGGTCAATATGCCAATTAAACAGATGAGGGTATGGAGAGGGCGAATGATGGCCAATCAGTGGAGTGCTTTCACTGTCCTCTGGCCAGAGCTGACCCCGTGACCCCGCAGCAAGGCTCTGGGGCCAAAGGTGGCCTCTCTGGGGGTCAAAGGGGATTGTACTGGCTGGAGAGTTGTTGCCACGGCAACAGCCCTGACCAATGTGGCAATCAGGTGGAGAGAGGTCACTGTCACAGCTCAAACAGGCTGCTTCTCCGTATTGGTTAAATCACACTCTGATTATTCTCTCATACATTTAGTGGAAACTTTTCTCATGTTTTAAAGCCAACTGTGTTGATGGTAATAGTTTTATTTTATTTTTTGTTTTAAAATTTTACAAAAAGCTGTGTTTTGTATCGTAGAGCTTCAAACATGCCGTCACATTTTTAGGCCAGTGATACGCTGATGTCACATTTCAGATGTTTCTGGATCAGCAGTCTCCAAAAGGATCAATCTAAACTGCTTCAACTCCAAATTTTGCCGATTTTGCCCGACTAATGAGAAATGAGTATTTGGTGTTTTATTTGAAGAACATCGTTTAATCTCGGATGAAAACGGGATGGAAATGTGTGTAGCTCGCCACCGTGCAGGTCGATGCTGCAACCCGTTTGAAGCTCAGCCTTTAGGTTTAGGAGCAGAAGACTGAGCGGTGCCGTGAAAATAAATTAAATATGAATTGACATTATATACTGATACACTTTAAAATAGTTGAAGTAATAACAAAATTAATTTTGAATGCAATAAAAAAATTAAAAGAAATACTCAGCTGTTTTTAGTTTAACAAAAACAAGACAAACTTACAAAATTACATTTCTTAAAACAACATTGTGGAACAGTGGTTTACTTTTTGGTACGTGAAAGAAACACGTACCCCTTTTTTCTTCACCCCTTTTTTTTCCCTCTATTTTCTAAGTGTTGCATTGTTGTGGTTTGTTACTCCAGCAGCTCGGTTCACAACTTAATTGTATTTTAACTGTGATTTATTTACAATAAATTGTGCTTTTTGGTGCAGGTAAAGGTCTTCATTTTATCTTGCTCCTAAACAGAAAAAGTAATTTGGCAGCCAATATAATATATTTCAGGATAATGACCCCCAATTTATCAAATATTCTCACAACTTCACTTTATCACACAGATAAGTATACTGTAGTATTATTTTTTAATGATATTTAGGCTCTTCTAATTATTTCATTTGTGCTATAAGAGAACAGGACAGTGCAGCAGAAAGAATAAATGCTGTTTGCCGTTACCTTGTGAACACGGCATGTCAGCAATTTAATTGCACAACTTGTGCCCTTCAGTAAAACAACTTTATAAATACTGAGCTGCAAAAGGAAACAAAGCATTCTCCAGGCTGGAGTCCTTGAACATCACGTGTAGTAATTTCATCATGATCACTCAGTCTATTATTTTCAAATGTGTGAGTTGACTTATAAGTTATTGAAAATAAACAAATAATTAAAAATGATAATTATTCCTTGAATAACAAGCAATATCTCAGCTGCCTTGTACCTTTCGGCTTCAAATCATCTTTGCAGAGAAGATGTGATTTTGCTTCGGGGCTTTGTTGCACCATTGATAAGACCTCAATTCAACCAATATTTTACAAATCGAGAAGCTTTATGAAATAAAACACTAACTCTTTTATTATTTCTCCATACAGCTGACCTGGTTTAACTTTAAGAGCAGTTCTCTTGATATTTTTAGATTTATATGTCTAAGCTTGACCTTTATACATTAGATATCCTTTTTTTAAATGCATCATTAATTTATTAAAAACCTAAAAATGCAACATATTGGTGATTTTATTTGCAAAGGTTTCCAATCTCCCTGTCAGTGCAGTAATATGAGCATGTTGCTACTTTATGATTGCACTTTATTGTTAATTTTAAGAGATGGTTTAAAGTTGTGTGGTTTTTTTTTTTTTTTTTTTTTTTTTTTTTTTTTTTAGTGTAGAAGAATGTGATGTTTGCATAAAATTAAAAGTATAAAACGTTCAAACCAAAAGCAGGAAAAATAAAACTATTTTGTCTGTTTATCCTGCAGAAAGAGGCCCAGTCTGATGCCTCTGTGACAGTGAAAAGTCTGAGCAACACTGCCACCTGCTGGAATAAAACCACGCAGCAACGATTAACAACACAAGTCTGTTGGTGTCCATCATCAGAAGACTGATCTCATCTCATTTCAGGACTTCATAATATGAATCTGAGTTGTTGTGGTGAATTGAAACATATGTGGCAGTTTTATAATATTATCCATAAATGATTCCAAACTACATTATACTCTCACAAAATACAACATTTAGAGCATATATTTTTAATAGGATCAGTGATTTACAATCGGTTTAAGAAAAGTATCACAAAATTCTGGCTCCTAAAAAATAACACTCACATTAGAAATTTACTATTACAACTGCATATTTTGTCCAAAACATACAGAATATGCATTGTTTTCTATGCATTAAAACGTATGGTAAAGCCGTTGCTATTCTTAAGCATTTTTGTTCATTTTTGACAGCTTAGAAGCAGTTTGGTGCATCGAGGAGGAGCTGAATCTGCATGAACAGTGGGGATAAAATGGGCGAGGTGAAGGCTGCTGACATCCACTCTGAAATGGCTGCAGTTAATACTTCTCAACAAGGTCTGCAACAAAATTTCAGGCATATTCATGGCTATAAGTGAGCAAGAAGGTAAATACAGTGTTCATGAAATTTATTCTAAACTTACTGATAAGATGGACTCCATTAAACACACTGTTTTTATTTATTTATGTTTGTCTTTGGCTTCATAGCCTGCAGACAAAAAACATATAATAAAAGAGAGCAAGCACTGAAATTTCAGCATGAGTTACATTATTGGAAAATGTGAAGCCCTTTGTAGCTGTGTAGAAATCACCATCTGCAAATGGTTACAGAAATAAAGATGGCTGTTTTAAATTACCATGCTGATCCTGTTAGCTGCCACAATCACACACTAACAGCCATTTTGAGTCTTTAACCTACTGTGTAAGAAACAATGGAATTTTTTAATCTGTTGATTGTTGTCTCCACAATAAATCTTCTGTTTAGTTCAAGAAACAAGTTTTGCATAAAATCTTCTGCTTGACCTGAACCACTGTAGTAGTTTAATAACTTGTTTTAAAAACAGGAACACACTAACATATTGTTTAAACTCATTCAATATGGTGCATGAGGCATCGCTCAGTCAGGTGTTCACAAACAAAGCTGAACATGTCCTGCATGCACAGCGATCCAGGTACAGTAGATACAGCTAATAAGGCTGACAGGTCCTCTGGAAGAATTCTCTTTATTGAAACATTTCATCTTTTATCCAAAAGACTTATTCAGTCTTCTTTGGACTGATGTCTTGTATCTAAAATGTCTTGTCTTCTTCATTCTTTTGGATAAAAGATGACACATTCAACAAAGCAGAATCCATCCAGAGGATCTGACTCAGTCTTGTTTGATTTAAGTTTAAGTGTTCATTCAAAGTGTTTGTGATATCTGATTTGCTAAATATTTTTTATAAATGTCATAATTTTATCAAGACTTTAATTATAGATTTTTTTAACACAGCTCAGTTTAGTCCAAGCTATGTGTTTGGCATGCACAGTAACACGTGCTTGTTTTTAAGAGTTGTTCTAGCATTAAGGTTATTTATTTACATATTTGATTTTCCTTTTTTGTATTATATTTTTAAGAGGCTTTGCCTTCTTTCAAGGGAAAACAAATCACAAATGGTTAAAATATATATAATCTATTGATTTTTTTTATGTGAAGTTTTTTCTATGAGACACACTGTAAACAAATAAGCATGTAAGACTGGTTACATATTTATAAAATACAAGTGTTATTAAAAATGTGATGTATGTCGAGTCAAGTTAAATACTTTTTATATCTCCAAATATAAAATGTATTTAGGTTTCTATCTGCGCTGAATAAAGCAACATGCATAACGTTTGTAAGATGAAAACTTTGAAAAGTATTTCACGTAGAACATGGAAGCAAATAAATTTAGATCCCAGTTTGACTTTGAGTTTAGCAAAGCTTCCCATTTTATTATAAAGTATTTACATCCCATTTGTTACTAAACGTTTTACGCCATGTTCGACTGCCACTGATACACAAATCAAACTAAGATTCAAACCATTTTTATTGTTTCCCACAAGTTAAGTTCAATTGAAAATGTTCATTTTTGTATAATTAACAGATAGTTTTTCTGTTGTATTATATTTCTCAGACAATCAGCAATTGTCGCAACTGTTGCAGAAAAACTTCCCCATCTGTCTATCTTTGTGTCATAAAACACAAGTTGCTTTACAACTTCTTAACGTAATATTGTGCAATAAAAATCCTCTAACTAGTCCATTTCCATATGTTTTTTTTTTTTTTTCTGGTGACTTGTGTTTTAACTCATGTAGTTGGTGATAGATGTTTCAACTTCCTTCAAAAGTAGACCAGCTTTAGCATCTGAAATGTAACAAGAAACATCTTCCCAAACATAAAATCTTTAAAAAGTGTAAAAGTGAACAAATCAGACTGTGTTTGTGTTGAAAGAAGCAACTAGAAAATTAGCAGTAAAATCTCATTTGAAGGTCCAAAATGTAAAAAGAGTCAAAGATATTTGACACAGTTCTGTTTCATGGACGACTCTGAGCTCTGTGTTGTTTCTTCAGTCGCAGCAGACAAAGGGTCTGGAAGGGTTTGGATTCATGCATTCATTCTCCAAAAGAGAAAGTAGTGATTTGTGGAGTAAAATTCACATTTGTATACAAAACAGATTATTGATCACTCTTCAGAGACCATATTAATGGAGAGTCCACACACTTTGGTGTGCTAAAATAAATCTTAATGTATGGAGAAATGTTGAAATGATTTGTGTGTTCTGAATTGTTCAAACAATGCTGTTTGTCAGCACTGGACAGAACCTGCTGTACAGAGATGTTTCTTATCTCTTAACACTATATAATGGCTCAGTGAGCAAATTCAGCTGCAGCAAGCACTCATTGTTTTCTTACACTTTGTTCAGACAACAACAGGACGTGGATTTTCCACCGTCCTTGTGTTGGTGCTGTTTGCTTCTTTGTTGTCGTTGATATTTTTTTTTTTTTTTTTTTGGGGGGGGGGGGGGGGGTAAAGATTGGGACAGCCTGCGTGGTTCAAGGTTTTTGTTGTCTAGT
>JARVLU010001586.1:20510568-20522842 GCA_031762415.1 Simpsonichthys santanae
TGTGATTTAAAGTCTCCTGAAATAAGACATTTTTTCACATAAAAGCTGTCCATATCTATCTTCTTTTAAACCATAATGATCAGTAAATTATATGCATTTTATTGTTTAGATCATATGTGTCAAACTCAAGGCCCAGGGGCCAAATGTGGCTCTTGTTAACATCTTGTCCGGTCCCCAAGATAATATGTGAAACGTAAAATAATTATATCTCTTAAATTTTTTCAGTAATCTTTGATTATGATGTCAAAAAATGCAACAGAGAACATCAAATGAGACCAATTCAACACTTGTTGAGGAACCTGTGACCAGGAACAGATGTTGGGTATCTGATTTGTGTTCATGTAGTTTCTGAAATTGACCCTCTAGTTTGAAAAATGTTTTAATTTTGGCCCCCTTTTTAAAATGAGTTTGACACTCCTGGTCTAGATAGTGTAGTTTTGTGAAACAGCATCTTGTTTCTCCAGAAGAGGGCAGCAAATTAAACATGTATGGCAGAATTTTAGGTTCAAGTGTTTCCAAAAATGGTCTGTACCACTACTACACATGCATGAAAATGGATTTAATATACTGTATGCAAGACCAAGAAATGTCACTGCTAATTAGGTCACATGTAGACCAAGTAAAAATGAGGATTTCCAAGACTCGTGCATGCTAAAACAATATGTATTTTCTTGCACATCTGCAACTCCTCGCATAAAGCAGGAGACCTTGACGACAAAGTAATGCAGTATGTGTTGTGACTGGAAATGCGAGCAATGTTGATGGGAGGAGGGGGTAGAACTGCAGCAGAAAAACAGCAAAGTCTGCAGTCATTAATATGCAAATATGCAAATCAAAGGGTAATTAAGACTGGGTGTTCGTCAGTGGCTCTGATTGCTAATGAATTCCAATCTGCAAGAAAGGGGGAGGGGATGATGAGCTGAAAATGACAAAAAGAAAAAAATAGGATGCTATTGTGCTTTTCTTGTTTTAAAGATGAAGCGATACAACATGATGGTCCTGAATGAAAGAAATAACAGTATAAATATGAAAAGGAAAGGTGACACAATGACTCTACTTTTGAAAGCCACCTTGAATGTGTGCTGCAATTCTGCATCAGCAAACACCTCACCCTATCAGAGTGGTAGTTTGTGCCCACAGATGAACCACTCATATTATTGTTATCGCTGAAATTTTTGAATGGCAGCCTCTGCAGGAAGGCTGAAAGATTTCTGCTCATTAAGAGTGATGTGGCTGAACCCTGTTGCGATAGATGCTCAGGTATCATGGTGGGGGATGTAAAGTAGCAGCATGCTGGGTGTCACTGCTATTTTTTTGGTGGGGTGTGGGGGACACAAGCAGGGATCTACGGTTCATACACATGCACAATGTTGTTTATACTGTTTAAATGGTCCCTAGACACATGTATGTCTTCCTCTTTGGCATGTTAAGTATGCATACATGAAATAAAAACATATTAAACGTGACAAATGCGATGAAGCAGCTGCTGTACATGTCATTGTGACTTCTTAACAATGTTGCAGGCTTTAATTTTATGAGTTTCAACATTAACTGCAAGTTTTACCATGACAGATTTACTTTTTGGACAAATATATACAGTTTATAAAGGAGTTAGAATTATTTGTGGACTAAAAAGTAAGACAAACGTCATCAAAAATGAGTGCAAACATTTTGACTAAAACCCAACAAAGTTCGGTCAGGTCATTCATCCTTCATCCAAAGGACTTCATCAGTCCGAGGAGCCACAACAAACAAAGTCCCACAACATGCAGCACACCCACAGTGGACCAACTAGTTTGCTGGTGATAAGACGGTTTCTGGAGTCCGCCCTCTTTCTCATCGACTCCTCTGAGGCAGCCATAACCAAAGTGGATCAAAAAATCAAAGTTCATGCTCAGTAATCCAGGTAAAAATAAAATAAAAGCAAAAAAGAAACAGTCCAGATGACCTGACTGAACTTTGTTGGATTTTATACCTGAACTTTGATGTTTTGAACTACTTTGACTATGGCTGACTCAGAGAAGTTGACGGGGGAGAGGGCGGGTCCCAGAAATCATCTTATCACCAGCAAACTGGTCCACTGTGGGTGTGCTGCATGTGGGACTAAGTTGGACTGATGAAGTCCTTTGGATGAAGGACAAAACATCTCAACAACAATAACAACAACAACAAGAAACAGTCCAAATGACTTGACTTAACTGTGTTGGATTTTTTTTACTTGGATTATTGGGAAAGAACTTTGATATTGTGACTAAAACACAATGGGGTGCTGTTCCCGGCCCTGCTCTGTTTATTCGACGGCTTGTGGAGTGTGAAGTGTGTTTGTGTGTGAGAGACTGAGCCTGGAGGAGGGGGGCTGTATTTTTTACAGGAAACAGGAAACCAGAAGTCATAACAGGATGCCCCAGGTTTTGATACTTTACCTGATGCGTGGGTGGCTGCATGGGGGTAACCCATTTACAAATCCTTACTGAGCTTGTGTTAAGAGGAGCGCGCCCAGGTGGAAAGGAGGGTACACACTTTGGGGTTAGGCAAATGGAGTTCCACTCTATATATAGATGTGTTTTATGTCGTGCACTTTGCCATGCATCTTGTTGTTTTCCCTACTGTCTTGTTTGTCCTACTTTTGAAAAGGCAACAAACCAAACTATGTTTGATGTTTTTGCATAGAGCAGCGATATGATCATTTCCATGAACAAAGATGCACCACCCTTCCCCAGGTGTGCAGTTGGAGCATCACACTAAATCTGTGACATGAAACTAGTTTTGTCATAATGAGGTTGATGCTCACTGACTGAACGCTTCTGTTGCAAACCTCTTGAGCTGAGCAGTCTTTGTTCTTTCAGTCTAAGATGGTGTGTTCTGTTGTACTTTTTATACGTCAAGGAAAAAAAAAACAAGAAAAGACACGTTCTTCAAAAGCAATACAAAACAAATCTACTTAAAATCAGACCTTTTAAAGCAAAGCAAGGTGATAATTTAGTTGTGAAACAATGATAAACCTGTTTTTGTAATCACATACAGGTGTCCTTGAGTTGCATTTGTGCAAAAACATATGCTGTGCATGTGTGCATGCTGTGAACCACAAAGTGGATGGCTGCATTTTCTCGTAAAGGCCAGCACAGATGTCACTTTGGTTTTTATCCCCCCCAAAACAGTTGAGGTTTTCTTTAGAAAGACTCAAAACAAATATGGGCATCCTGTAGCTTCTTTACATGAAGGCTTCTTATTCTAACACGCAACCACGTCTCCCTTGTAAATGAGTCCTCGAGGCTCAATGGGATTAACCTGCCTAAATAAAGGTTGAATGAAAACCACATGGTTATTTTTGGTAAACTGTAGCTACACGGGTAGAAGTTTTGAACCCTTAAAAAAAAAAACATAAATCTTATTCTTTTTTTTTATTATTTCTTGCAGCTTTTGCAACAGCTTGACTTCAAAAGCAAATCACTTGTTGTTCTGCATCCAATGTTTACCTCCTGAGAGGTTCAGGAAAACCCATCCATTCCAAGTTCATGAGATAATTTTGCTAACAGACAAATGCAAGTGCAAGTGGGAGTGCCAGCAAAGTTATCTATTATTTGTTATATATTAAACTATTTTACATACATGTACATTTTAACTAATTATGTCCTTCATTTTTATAAAAAAAAATATATACAGTATACAGTATACTTTTAATGTCTGTAATTGCAAGGTCACGGTTAAATTAATGGCTTTAGCCATGAACTCAGTCACATGACAAGACAAAACTTTTTAATAATCCTATTTTGTTGGGTGTTCCTGAGGTCTGACTTTCTTCTTATTCGTCACTCGTGGACGTGTATTTATGTTTTTGTAACAGTCACCGAGAACAAGATTAAAGCACTAGAAAATAGAGATGGCCCTTGAGGGAAATGCTGCTACCTGATTGGGTGTTGTAGACGTCAATCAAATTTCCTGGTATATAATTGGCTCTCCCTCCGCTCCGACATTTGTTTCATCTCTGCTAGTCTTCTGCTGTCTTCATCCGCGAGTCAACGTAGATCCCCGTTAATTGTTGGGATATTTAGTGTTTCGTTCGAAGCTTCAGAACATTGACATTTTTCGTCTCTGGCGTTAATCGCTACATATACACAGAGGTGGATAAGATCTGCCTCGTTTGCTGTATTTTTTTTTTTTCCCCAGCTGAAATTGGACACCGTTATAGAGCGTCCTTGTCCTCCCGCACTCAGGCTGAGCTGCGCAGTGATATTCCTTTGGAACTGAATCGACGTTGAGGAGGAGGTTGTGAAAATGTCCGCTTGGAAAATGAAATGATTACAGTTTCTCTAACTGAAAGGAAACATAGTGGCAGAAAGTTATGGTTTCTGTGGAACACGTGTTTTCGGCTTCGTAGCGAAGACAACAAAACGTGGCGACGGAGGAGTGGTTTAAAACAGTCTTTCCTCCTCTTCATCAAGTTCGGAGCACGGGAGCAGGATCCTGTCCATAACTTTGTTTCCTCTCGTCTGCTGCGGTTCACTTATCCCCGCTGGATGCTACATTCAAACCCAGGTAAACGTGACGTAGACTAATTCATAAAAGACGCATAAGTCCGAAGCAGGAGCTATTCGTTACATTGGTACCGGGGAGGTAATAACAAAGTTTTAAGCGCAGCGGTCAAGTTGTGCGGCTTCAGCCGGGAAAAGCGGGGTCTTGGATTTTCGTTTCTTCGGCCTCTTGTGTTATTCCCCATCATTAGCAGTTTGTCTGATGGAGAAGACGTCTTTGTTCACTCCTGTGGGCTATAACGTTACCGAACATTAGCATACTAGTTAGCCCCTGCTGTCTTCTCAACATTACTGCTAATGCTATCTTTCGCGTCATAAACAGACTGAAAATACACTAATCTTAACTCGTGTCGCGACGATAAGTCACTGTAATCCGCACTGGTTATACTATTTTATACAAAATCATAACTTTTGTATCGTTTAAGGTTAATTTATCCCCTTTTTTGGGCCTTCGACACAGTTACCGTTAACCGTCGCGCGCAGCCTCACAGAAGCAAATTTCACAAAATGTTTGGAGGCTTTTGTTGTTGTTGTTTTGTTTTTGTGTTTTTAGCACTCGACTCAACTTTGGTTGGCCCGAGTCTTTGTTCACCGGCGTCTGCTCGACGTATATGACAGAGAGGCAGGCAACAGGTTTTTGTTAAAGACGTCTAAATGTCCCGCAGTGTTTTTAGCCATTTAAACTCTGCCTCCTGATGGACTCCAGGCAGGAACGATGAGGATGTTTCCACCGGTTCTGTGAACTTTTTTCTAATTAGCCAGCCATAAAAAAGTAGGGGTGCTCAAGTTAACTTCCATTTGTTAAAAGGGGCTGAACACGTATCCCCCATTTTGACCTCAGCTCACCGAGAGGCAGAAATATCCAGATTATTTGACAGTACATTTCTCAACTAGCTGCTGTACCCCTATTTTTAGGCTCCCATTCATTATATTTAATGTACAGTAGTGCATATTGTCTGTTTCAGAATGGGACATTAGTCATATTCTTTTCTAAGTTAATGCTAAATAATTCAGGTTAAAAAAAATCCAACAAAGTTCAGTCAAGTCATCTGGACGATTTCTTTTTTTTTTTTGTAGTTGAGATGTTTTGTCCTTAAACCAAAGAATTTCATCAGTCCAAGGAGCCACAACAAACTTAGTTCCGCAAGCAGCACACTCCAATAGTGGACGAACCAGGTTGCTGGTGATAAGATGGTTTCTGGGGCCCATCCTCTCCCCCATCGACTCCTTGGAGGTAGCCATAGCCAAAGTGGCTCAAAACATCAAAGTTCATGCTCAGTAATCCAGGTTGGAAAAAAAAAATCCAACAAAGTTCAGTCGGGTCATCTGGTCGGTTTCTTTTTTTGTTGAGACAAAGTTTTTTTTGCCTCCTCAGACTGATGAAGTCTTATGGATGAAGGACAAAATGTATCAACAACAACAACAAAAAAAGAAACCGTACAGATGACCTGACTGAACAATGCTGGATTATTTTAGTATTTCTGCTCTTCATAAATTCTTGACATTGCTTTATTGAAAATAGACGTCAACAGCATAAAAATGTGTCTGTTGCAATTAAAAATGTATATTAAAATGGGGGCTCAATGTTGTAATTGTCACACAAAAGTAAGTCTATACAGTATATGACATCCTATTTATTATAGACTCAAAGCAAATCCTCTGAGGTTTTCCAGGCGGTAGCCTTGTATTCACCTCTATAACATCTGGAACACACTTGAGGCAATGAGTCATACATCTACAACTACATCTAACTGTTTATTTTAAAATAACTATATGCTTATTTCAAGTTGTGATACTTGGTGTGGTGTTCTCCATTCAAAGTCAGGCACATCTAGATAACTCACAAAATAGCAATAACCTAAAACATGACTGATGATATTGGCAGTCAAAGTTCTGTTAGTTTATAGCATTTTGAATTACACATTATTTACTACCTCTTGTTTGCTAATTTGCTATTTGCAAACACTCTCATCTCTAAAGAGAAATTATTCTGTTTCTCAGATACTACAGATTGAATTGAGGTGCCAGGATGTTAATATGGTGGATCCCACATTTCAAGGTCAGCATGTATGACTGTGACTAATAAAGGAAATTTACTATCAGACTTCTTTTTTTCTTTTCTTTTCTTTTCAAAACTACAGTCTGAAATAATTCTGAGTTTATTCATCACCATCCTGCATCCCCCCAGCAGTTGTCATTCACTGCAGGTTTTTTTTTTTTTTTTTTTTTTTTTTTTTTTTTTTTTTTTTTTTTTTTAATGACACAGCATTGTGTTCCTCTGCTATAGAATTTGTAGTTTTTAAGGAGTTTTTTTGTTTTGATGTTAACTGATCAGACATGGTTTGGTTGAGTTCAGCATCTCTTGTCTGTCTGTGACCTTTGGTACAAATATTTGCTTGAGCCAAATGGTTTTTCAGGTGGGGGAAGCAATCTTGAGTCCATGTCTTAAATCAAATGCAGCATGGCCTGTGGCTGACCTAAGATGTGGGCTACTTTTAGAACTGGTTGTGTTTTTCATGACTTTATAGTTTAACCAATTAGTTAGATAAAAGATGTTTGAAATTTTTTTTTTAGCTGTGTGTGAAACTACAGGTATTGATTGGGTGGGTAATTTGTTAATTTACTGTATGTTTTCTATTGCTTATTCAGTTACATAGTAAAAATTAAAAAAAGTATAACAAGGAGAAATATTTGTTCTTTATTACACAGTATTAACTATCCATCCATTATCTTTTACCCGCTTGTTCCATTTTGGGTCACGGAGGTCGCCGGTGCCCATGTCCAGCAATCAATGTGCGAGGGGCAGGGTACACCCTGGATGGGTCGCAAGTCCATCACAGAGCCACATAGAGACAAACAAGATAAACAACCACATCATTAACTAAAAGAAAATACTGTACACCATTTTTATTTTTTCAAAAATTAATTAACAGTTCAACTGCGCATGACTTTTAAAGGGACTGAATCATTTAAACCTTTCTAAAGTTATTGGAACACAAAATAAAGTCAAATCATGCAGCTTGAAACTAAGAAGAAAATAATACATTCTACTATATGAGAAAATTCCCTAAAAACTTTGGCCATATGCATTGTCCACAAACTGCTGTAGTTACTGAAGTACATTAATCTTTTTGAGCGTAGACCATTTAAGAGGCTTTGTAATGTATTGTGCACTAATCGACACATTTGTTCAACAATAAAAGGATTGGCCACAAGAACATGCTTATATTTTCAATTTCCTTTAGTACATTTGTGGTTATTTCACAACAGAATATTCCTTTTTTGCCATTCAGGTGTCAGTATTTGCCCTAATGTGACATATGGTGACTGATGACATTTTTTTCTATGGCTAATCTTGTGTATTTTTCATTTATTAAAGTATAATAATAATAATTTATTCTTCTAATAAGGTTAAGTCAAATTATCTGGTTGAATTCTTTTTCTTTTTTTGATCCCCGACGGGGAAGTTAATTCTCTGTATTTTCCCCATTGCTCATGTGAGCACACACATCTGAAGCAGTGGGCTGCCATCTAGGTGTCTTTGGATCAGCTGGGGTTTTAAGGGCCTTGCTCATGGGCTAATGAGGGTGGAGGCAGGTGTGGGTGTTTCACCTTTTCCACCCACATTTTGATGTCAGTCCAGAGAGTTGACCAGTGACCCTCCTATCACAGGCCCACCCTGTCTAACCTCTGCGCCACCACTCCCCCACCGCTCCCCCACCACCTCTGACTGACTTAACCTGACCTGATGACCTGACTTAACCTTGTTAGATTTTTCTTCCTGGATTATTGAGCATGCATGACAAATAATTTCTTTACTTAAACAGACATTTACCAACTGTCAGAAGAATTTGTACACTAAAATATATAGAAAAAGATTTACAGTGAGTTGGTTGTAGCAGCTGCTGGTTCCTCCTCATTTGTTTATTTGGTAATTAGGTAAGTATATACAGGCATAGCTGATAGCTTTTTTAAAAGAGTGGCCTGTATCAGCTGTTATCAAACTACTGATTAATTGGTTTATTTCTAGTGCAGGCTTCTAGCTTTACAAAGCAACTTGTACTGTAAATTGCTATATAAGTGGATGCACCATCTCTTTGTAGGTTAACAGAAATGATGAATTGGCCTTTAATAGCTGTGTTAGTTATTCTTGCACCCTCACACCATCCTGTTGAACTGACGTTTTCACTGTTATTTTGTTTTATTGCCCACTGAGTAAAACAAATATACATTATGTGTAAACTAAAAAGTACTGTCAAAGTACTTCACTTTAAAAATGATCATAAATATGAATTGAACATGTGTTGGTTTGTTTACACCTTAGAATAATATAACAATGTTTGTGCACTAATTATGTTATATACAGTATTTTAGACATAAACAAAACTGTTACTAACTTAATAGTCAGACTGAATAAACTTATGTTCTTATTTCAGCTTGTAGGCTGCTGCTGAGACTGAACGGCAAATAGCAGCAGAGAATGGCTACAGCAGAAAATGATAAGGAGCTCAGCGACTTGCTGGATTTTACTGCGGTAAGATTTCTCTAAAGCTTGCCCGACCATGTCAAACGTAAACCTTACCAGTGGTATTTGACAAATGTTTACTTAAACCTTTGAAGACGAGATTGAACCACTGCTTTCACTGTCAGCGAGGATTTGAAGCTTTAAACTTGTTTATCAGTAGCCATTTCAGTTTTTAATAGTACTTTATACTTCATGTTCGGGGGCTGCAATAGCTTGGTAATGGTTTTGTTTCCTGAGGCTGCAGGTTTGAGCCTAGGAATGGCATTTGGTGTAAAACAATTGCTAACGCGAGTTCATTTGCAGTCACTATGGTTACCTCTACAGAAGGGCAGGAATTGAAAGAAAAACAACAACTTTATACTTAAGGTTTGTTGTAATTGTTGGCTGCAGAGGATAAGATTTTTTGAGTTGCCATCTGATTCTTCTGCATAAATTAAAATGCAACATTTCATATTTTGTCAGCTTCCACAGTGATTTTACAGGTTTCTTATTCTCGTTTCAGATGTTTGAGCCCCCAGTTTCAAATGGTAAGAATGGGCCGACTACTCTCGCAAGCAGTCAGTTTGGAGGTTCTGGTAAGGGACAAAAAAGTTTCTCTCCCTATTTCACCCATAGGTATTGTGTTGTTATACTGAACTCCTTAGTGAATTTCTTAAAATAATCAGTTTGGGCTTTTTTTTTTTTAACTTTCACTACCCCATTTTCATTCTCTGTTTTGTAATTTATTGTAACAGAAAATACAAAGTAATTGTTCCTGTTTTCTTTACCTTGTAATAAAAATCACGCCACAGTTTACTGTTGTAAACTTCAGAAAATATTTCTAACTTATATGTAGATCAAATGTCATCATCACTAAACTTCCTCATCTTGGCCACACAGGTGTCCCTTCCCTCACCTTCCCGTCTCCATTCAGTCACATAAGGACAAAGGCAAAACGTGGGGGTTGGTGGGAGATGACCTATTAATCTCCTACATGCATTCCCTTGTCCTGCAGTCTTGCACGCTTGTTCTTTTCTACCACATAACTAATTTTCCTGCTTTTACTTTCTGCAACATCTGGTTTCCATTTTCATCATCAGGTTTATAAGCCCAACTCATAACATATGCATGTAGCTTAGTATAAATAAAACATCCTTGGCATACCCAGGATTAAATTATTTTATAGTGTTTCATATTCATATTTAAGACTATTTTTTACAGACATTAGTAAATCACTGCATGTTCATGACATTTTTCTGCTGCCCTTTGATTAATAGAAGGGCATTAATTCTGTCACTGAGCAACAGAAACAAAGACTATATGCAGTGAAAAGATGAAAGATTAGACGGTCAGTTGCTGGGTGGGGCATAGGGGGCTCTGTTTCATCTAATGAAGAGAAAGCCAGGGTTTTTTTTTTTCTTCCCTAGGGATGCTCGATATTGGATTTTTGGCCAATATCTAATATGCCGATATGTTAAAATTTATTTGACTGATACTGATATTTTATATACTTTCGTTTGTCAGAACATAGCCTTCTTATTTAGGCTTATTTGCTACAAAAATTGTATAACAACTGTAAGAGCTGGTGACATATTTAGTAACAGCCATGTGCAGCTTTAACTTATATTAAAAGAAAAGTCTTAAATATTATTTATTAGCATTAGTCACCTTTGACACGATGTCCAAATGTCTGTGGTAAAACGCACCCAAGTGCTATTGGCTATTAGCTTCTCAATGACGTCAGAAATGATGGCTTGTAACTGGGGTAAGGTTACGTCGGAAAAATATATCCCACTGGGGATGATGTAGCGAGGCTCAGCATAGTCCAAAAATTATCTGAATCTGACATTCTCACCAATGAAAAAAAACTTCCACACCACCAACATTTTGAATTTTCCTCTCCACGGTGAGATCAGGTAGGCGCACGTGATGTCATCACACTGTGCTTGAACGGCAGGCATTCTTGTCACTGGGTTGTCATACAACAATAGCGTCTTTTATATCTGTGCGTTATTTTGATGTAATGGCCGATGTCCGATATTGAACTTTAACGCTAATATCGACCGATACCATGCTGATAATATCGTGCATCCCTAGTTTTTTCATTTATAGGGGTAAAGTGCACACTTACATAAGAAACATTTATACATCCATCCATCCATCTTCTGTACCCGCTTTTCCGTTCCACAGAGAGTTGGTGCCCATATCCAGCAGTCATTGTACAAGAGACAGGGTACACCTCGGACAGGTCACAAGTCCATCACAGGCCTACATGAAGTCAAATGAGACAAACAACCATTCACACTCGCACCTAGGGACAATTTAGAGTAACCAATTAACCTAACATGCATGTTTTTGGTCAGTGGGAGGAAACCAGAGTACCTTGAGAAAACCCACATGTCCACTGGGAGAATATGCAAACTCCACACACAAAAAAACCTGAGAAACCAAACTTGCATGTGCCGCCGTGTTGCCCAAGAAACATAGACCTTGTCGATCTAACAGCTACTTATGAGGTGTTTTTGTATTGAATGTTTTTTGAATACTCATGAGGTGTTTTTGTAACAGAAACATTTTTATAGTTCTCAGAACATTTGGTGGAAGTCATCCCTCACTTTGTGAATGTGTGTGCTTCAGGAGATCTATTGATGGTTATTCATAAAACTCCTTTCATCAAGTTTGTCTTAGCTCATACCTCATACTGGGAACTTTACCAAAACGAGGGAAAGATTTTGTGATGTAACTGCACCTAAACCAATATTTAGGAAAGAAAACTTGAGTGTGTGTGGGGGTGTGGGTGTGAGTAAACATTGGTACTAATATATATTTTTTATTTAAAACTAGAAAATAAATCCATTGGTACCATAACAGGTACCATAATAATAACCATAATATGTTATACTGTAGTAAACACTTAACAAATCTTAGTCTTTCAAAATTAAATCACTATGAAGCTTGTGACAGAAAAATTAGGACATGACTTTGACTCATCATCTTTGGCTGATTGTTATATAATGTAAGCTTCCTATCTATGGTGCAAGAGCCACCAGATAAAAAAAGTTTAAAGAGAATTTTGTTTTTCAGTAGGACTTCCCAGTGACCATAACCCTCGTAACCATAACCCCAAGCAAGACCTTCATAGGGGGATTTCCAAAGTGCAAATACAGTACAGGTAGTCCTCGGTTTACGGCGGACTTGGTTTACGGCGTTTCGCGTATACGGCCGTCGCCCCCCAGTG